>SJYC01034813.1:0-15320 GCA_006408675.1 Madoqua kirkii
TTTGATAAATTGAAATTTGTAAATAGGAGATGGATATAGATATTTTAAAATTAATCCTAACTAATTCTAATGGAAATTTCCATTTCAACAGGATGTACACGAGTGAATCATAAAATCTGTGACACATTGTGGTGGTTAAGGCAATTTGACTAGGTCACCAAAGCCCAAATGTGTGCTCAAACATCAGTCTGGATGTTTCTGTGAAGTATATCTGTATGAGATTAACATTTAAATCAGTAGACCATGAGCAAAGCATGTTATCTCTCATAATGTGAGTAGGCCTGATCAAGTAAATCAAAGGGTTGAATAGTAAAACAGACCAACCTCTCTCTAAGTGAGAGGGAACTTTGCCAGCAGAAAACCTTGAGAATGGAAATGTAACATAAGTCCTTCCCTGGGTCTTCAGCCTGATGATCTTAGGACTCGAACTCTTTAAGCCCAAGAGTTTGATGCTAGAGTCCAAGAACATTGGCTTTTCCCTTAGTCTCCAGCCTGCTGGCCCAGCCTGCAGAGATTGGACTTGTCTGCCTCCATAATTGTGTGAACTAATTCTATAAAATCAGTCCCACATTTATTTATTTCCTTTTTTCCATATATTCAAGGCCTATTGTGTAACAGAACCTGTAGCAGGCTCTGATGTAGCTGGTATAAAAACTAAAGCAGAAAAGAAAGGAGATGAGTATATTATTAATGGTCAGAAGATGTGGATAACCAATGGAGGAAAAGCTAATTGGTATGTTGTTTAAAACATCTCTGTACATTGTTTCTTCATTACTTCATATTCAGAATCTCCCCCTCTCTCCTTTCCTTTGTTATTAAACCACCACAATTAAGATAAGTTTTATTCATGAAACTGGATGGTCCATAAAAGATTATAAATAATTGAGTAATTTTCAAAAGTTCTAAGTCCTGAGCTATTTCTTCAGATTGTCTCAGAAGTTTAATTTGTAAAATAAAATAAAAACACCTACTCTAGTTGAATCTAATTAGGAAAGCTAGAGCTCCATCTACTTGGCTCACTATACCTTCCCTCTGTACTCTGCACCAGAACCTCCTTGGAACCATTCCCCTAAGACTCTGAGGGAAAAAGGAAAGTCACTGGTATAGCACATTTCTCTAATCCTGAGCAGTAAGCATTATCTTTTAGAGTAGACAGAATTTCACTTTAATAAAATCTAAAAGGCTCAAATACGTAAGTTCAAAAACAGTGACTTGAAGTTCAACAGAATGTCATAAAATCACTTGTATGAATATAAAATGTTGAAGGAAAACATATTTGATAGCACTATTTGTGAGAAAAAAAAATGAAAAAACGGTCAATAGGAATCAACCGTCCGATGTATCTGCCTTTAAGAAGTGAATGTAGTTTCTTGCTGAAGTATAGCGTGAAACAAACAGGAAAAAATGGCAGCAGTACTAGGAAACACTTTTTAAGACAAGCATTGACAAAATGGAATAAATTCAAAAGCAAGTAAATGTTCTTCATTAGGGCGAAGGTGGAAAACATGTCCTGTAAAGAATAAAGGAATTAATTTGTATTGGAAGAATTAAAAAAATTTTGAAATAATGTCACATACAAAGAAGACTAGGTTCATACATTTGCTTCAGAAAGCCAGTTTAGAATAAATGGGTGAAAGTGAGACAAATGTAGAGTATAGCTCAACATAAGGACAAGCATTTCGATAGTGGTTCTATCTAATATGTATGTTGTCATGGGAAAAATGTATTTACTCATCATTACAAGTATATAAATAGAAACTTACAGAGGAAGTTCTCTCTGCTGATTGGAATAATGAACTAAAATGGACTCTCTTTCCTTGTCTGCAAAAATTCTGACTCAATATATATGTGTGTGCTCTTTCAGCATTATTTTTTGGCAAGAAAAGCATTATTCCTGAGAGTGAGTTTACTGTCTGTTTTAAATATGTCCATTACTTTATGAGTGTTCAATATTATGGAGTGCTAGATATTGCTGGAGAAGGTGATGGCATCCCACTCTATTACTCTTGCCTAGAAAAATCCCATGGACGGAAAAGCCTGGTAGGCTGCAGTCCATGGGGTTGCAAAGAGTCGAACACTACTGAGTGACCTCACTTTCATTTTTCACTTTCATGCATTGGAGAAGGAAATGCAGCCCACTCCAATGTTCTTGCCTGGAGAATCCCAGGGACGGTGGAGCCTGGTCGGCTGCCATCTATGGGGTCGCACAGAGTCAGACACGACTGATTCGATTTAGCAGCAGCAGCAGCAGCAGCAGCAGCAGCAGCAGCAGCAGCAGCAGCAGCAGAAGCAGCAGCAGCAGCAGCAGCAGCAGCAGCAGCAGCAGCAGCAGCAGCAGCAGCAGCAGCAAATTTTGTTATTTTTCAGTTATCATAATATCACCAAGTAATAAAAAAGTGAGGAAATAATTACAATGTAACAAGTGAGAGAAATCCAATAATGGGACTAGAAACTTTCACAATTGTAAGAATTCATTAAGTACAACTCGTCATGTAATAAGACAAATTAGGTAAAATGTGAAACTGGAAAAAGAGTTTTTACTATTTTTTTAAACTATTAAGTAAAACTGTAGAACGAGCGATAGTTTATTAGTTTTAAGCACAGAAAATAAATTTGTTGTTTAAGGAATTTTTAAAAAATTATCCTATTCCAGGCTATTTAGAACATGGGTTACATGGATATTTGGATGTTTTTGCCTTTTCTCCTCATGTTGCATGTTTTAATTTTTCTGGGAAAGAAGTAGATGTGGGTTGAAATACTAGCTCTGCCACATCATAAGATTATGACCTGGGCAAACTTTTAAATCTTTCTGATGCTTCATTTCTCCTATAAAGTGGGAGTAATAATAATTGGGATTGTTGGGAGGACTAACTGAGATGGGAGTCATCATATGTTGTGTGTTGTTATCTGCTGATACCATTATCTTTATCATCACGTTTATTAGGTATTTTTTATTGGCTCGTTCTGATCCGGATCCTAAGGCTCCTGCTGGTAAAGCCTTTACTGGCTTTATTGTGGAAGCAGACACCCCAGGAATACAGATTGGAAGAAAGGTAAGTGTGTACTTATAGTGATCATGGCCTCCAATATTGTTTTAACTATAAATTTAAAAATTACTAATTTCAGTTTCCTTTATTGAAAACATTTTGTTTGTATTAAGTTGCAATAAAAATAAAGCTGCATTTGATGTTATCGGGTAAAATAATCCTTCCTGAAGATTTTTAAGTTGAGAATAGTCATTTCAAGTCATTTGAAAGAGTGGCCAAATTGTATACAATTTGTATACATATACGGTTCTTTATGTTTACAGTTTGTCTATATTTTCATTCTCCTGCTTCTCATGCTTCTTATTAAAAACCAGATTATATTTTTTTCTTAAGAAGGGTCATGGTAGCTACAACATCCTCTCAAATAATTCAACAAATATTGCTAATAGCTAATAGTTACATACACACACAAAACACAGAAATAAAGCCAATGTGCCGAAATTGGTGAATCTAGGCAAAGGTATATAGGTATTCATTTTACTCCTTGCAGTTCTTCTGTTGGCTTGAAAATTTTTAAAACAAAACATTGAGGGGAAATAACTATCTTGGCAATTTCTTTTCTCATTTTATATATATATATATATATATATCATTGAAGTATAGTTGATTTATGATGTTGGGTTAATTTCTGCTGTACAAAAGAGTGATTTAGTTATATATATATATTTTTTTCCTTTTTCTTTTCCATTATGGTTTATCACAGGATATTGAATACAGTCCCCTGTGCTATATAGTAGGACCTTGTTTATCCATTCTGGATATATTAGTTTACATCTGCTAATCCCAAACTCTCAATCCTTCCCTCCCTCACCACCCACCTTGGTAACCACAAGTCTGTTCTATGTGACTGGGAGTCTGTTTCTGTCTTGTAGATATGTTCATTTGTCTTGTATTTTAGATTGCACATATGTGCTCAGTCACGTCCAACTCTTGTGACCCCCATGACTATAGCCTGCCAGGCTCCTTTATCCGTAAGTTTTTCCAGGCGAGAATATTGGAGTGAGTTGTTATTTCCTACTCCAAGATTCCACATATAGGGTGATATCATATTGTATTTGCCTTTCTTTTTCTAACTTACTTCACTTAGTAGGATAATCTCTAGGACCGTCTAAGTTACTGCAAATGGCATTATTTCATTCTTTTTATGGCTGAGGAACATTCAATTGTATATATATACCACATCTTCTTTATCCATTCATCTGCTGACGGACATTTAGGTTGGGTTCATGTCTCAGCTATTGTATATAGTGCCACTAGAAACATAGGGGTCCATGTATCTTTTCAAATCATAGTTTTGTCTGGGTATATGCCCAGGAGTGGAATTGCTGGATCATATGGTAACCCTATTTTTGTTTATTTGAAGAACCTCCATACTGTTTTCTGGGCTTCCCTGGTGGCTTAGATGGTAAAGAATCTGCCTGCGATGCAGGAGACCCAAGTTCAATATCTGGGTCAGGAAGATCCCCTGGAGAAGGGAATGGTTACCCACTCCAGTATTCTTGCCTGGAGAATTCCATGGACAGAGGAGCCTGGTGGGCTATGGGTTGCAAAGTGTTGGACACAACTGAATGACTAACATTTTTGCTTTCATATTGCTTTCCATAGTGGTAGCACCAGTTTATATTCCCACCAACAGTGTAAAAGGGTTCCCTTTCTCCACACCCTATCCAGCTTATTCGTAGACTTTTATTTATTTAGTTTTTAATTGAAGGATAATTGTTTTACCAAATTTTGTTGTTCTCTGTCAAACTTTAACATGAATCCACCATAGGTATACATACATCCCCTCCCTTTTAAACCTTCTGCCCATCTCCCTCCCCATCCTCCCACCCCTCTAGGGTTGATGCAGAGCCCTGTTTGAGTTTCCTGAGACATACAGAAAATTCCCCGTGGCTGTCTATTTTTCATATGGTAGTATAAGTTTCCATGTTACTCTCTGCATACATCTCACCTTCTCCGTCCCTCTCCTCATGTCCATAAGTCTGTTCTCTATGTCTTTTTCTCCACTGCTGCCCAGCAAATGAATTCTTCAGTACCATTTTTCTAGATTCTGTATATATGCATTAGAATACAGTATTTATGTTTCTCTTTCTGTATGATAGGCTGTAGGTTCATCCACCTCTTTAGAACTGACTCAAATGTGTTTCTTTTTATGGCTGAATAATGTTCCATTGTGTATATGTACCACAACTTCTTTATTCATTCATCTAGGTTGCTTCCATGTTCTAGCTATTGTGAATAGTGCTGCAATGAACAATGGAATATATGTGTCTTTTTCAGTTCTGGTTTTCTCAGAGTATATGCCTAGGAGTGGGATTGCTGGGTCATATAGTGGTTATATTCCTAGTTTTTTAAGGAATCTCCATACCATTTTCCATAGTAGCTGTGTCAGTTTATTTGTAGACTTTTTAATGATGGCCATTCTGGCCAGTGTGAGGTACCCATTGTAGTTTACATTGCCGTTTCACCGTTTCTGTAATAATTAGTGATGAAAAGTATCTTTTCCTGTCCCTGGCAGTTTCTTATCAAGTTAAACATGCACTTACCACATACCCAGCACTCCTAGATATTTATCCAAGAGAAATAAAAACAAGGACCTATGTTTATAGCAGCTTTATTTATAATTACTAAAAACTTGGGAGTGGCAGGGCAGTGGGGGATGCCCATCAGCTGGTGAGCAGATAAAGGGTATATGGTGCATCCATTTAAGGGAATGCTACTCTGAAATATTGATCAGCAGCAACGTGGATGAATCTTAAAAGCACTTTGCTAAGTGAAAAGTCAGACACAGAAGGATCACCTTATTCCATTTATATAACATTCTGGAAGAGGAAAAACTTATGAATGAAATCAGGTTGGTGATTTCTTGGGACTGGGAGTAGAGTAAGGGAATTGACTAAAAGAGAGTACAAAGGAACTTTTAGATGTGCTGAAATATCTTCATTGTGGTGATAGTTAGTATATATACATTTGTCAAAACTATTAGAAATGTATATGTTAAAAGAGTTAATTTTTCTATATATAAATACTAAAAACTTGGGAGTGGCAGGGCAGTGGGGGATGCCCATCAGCTGGTGAGCAGATAAAGGGTATATGGTGCATCCATTTAAGGGAATGCTACTCTGATATATTGATCAGCAGCAACGTGGATGAATCTTAAAAGCACTTTGCTAAGTGAAAAGTCAGACACAGAAGGATCACCTTATTCCATTTATATAACATTCTGGAAGAGGAAAAACTTATGAATGAAATCAGGTTGGTGATTTCTTGGGACTGGGAGTAGAGTAAGGGAATTGACTAAAAGAGAGTACAAAGGAACTTTTAGATGTGCTGAAATATCTTCATTGTGGTGATAGTTAGTATATATACATTTGTCAAAACTATTAGAAATGTATATGTTAAAAGAGTTAATTTTTCTATATATAAATTCTATCTCAGAACACCTAATTCTCAGAGGTGGAGATAAATATTAATAGAAGTTCAACTTTTACTCACTACGTTGCTAGCTCTATTAGTTAAGCTAAAATTAAATGTTCCAAAGCAAATTATGTTAAATGCTTTTACTGACATTTGTGGTAAAAAGATAGTCTTCAAACATACAATGAAATTTGTCTTTGTGGGTAATATGTACATGTAAACTTTAGACTACTGCTGGTTTTGTTGACGAAAAAAGATGAACTACTTGAAAGCTGTGTATTAAGTTTTATTTGGGGCAAAACAAGGACTGCAGCCTGTGAGATAGGACCTCAGATAGTTGTGAGAGACAGCTCCAAAGAGGCAGTCAGGGAACGTCAATATATAAGATCTTGGTGAAGGGGGAGTTCAGTGCAATCAAGTGCTTACTTTACAGAGGTTTTCTGCTAGTCCCAAGGAGCTAATGTCACCATGAAAGGATTTAGTGATTTTTCTAGCCATTCCTTTCTCCATGAGATCTTGACTCAGGGATTAAACCCAGGTCTCCTGTATTGTAGGCAGATTCTTTAATATCTGAGCTACTAGAGGGAAATGGGAAGGAGGAGTGTCTTAACAGGGATGTTAAGTTTCCCAGGAGACTCTGTGGGATCATGAAAGTTCCTGAAAATATCCAACTACCTAAAGAACTGGTAGGTCTTTACCAGGGCTTCCCTGGTAGCTCAGCTGGTGAAGAATCACCTGCAGTGCAGGAGACCCGGGTTCAATTCCTGGGTCAGGAAGATACCCTGGCGAAGGGATAGGCTACCCAATCCTGTATTCTTGCCTGGAGAGTCCCCATGGGCAGAGGAGCCTGGCGGGCTATAGTCCAGTCCATGGACTCGTAAAGAGTCGGACATGACTGAATAACTTAGCACACAGCACACATCTAAAGACCTGTCCTGCCAGATTCCCTGGAGCACAGAGTGCCTCATTCCACCCTGAACTCCCTCAGGAGGTAAAGTCAGCAGCTGCAGCAGCACAGGGTTCAGTCTCTGCAGAGGCAAATGGCGACTGCCCTTGTTGTTCAGTCACTGGCAGATGCTCTGAGCAAGTGCCGTTTGTCATTGACAGGTAAGTGACAATTTGTAGTCAGCAGTTTCAGAGTTTGTGAAACATTGTTTTAGATGAGAGTTTCACAAACTTATTTTTTTTTTCCAAAGATACAGCATACACAAGTATTTTAGATTTTGAGAGCCAATAGGTCTCTGTCACAGATACTCAGTTCTACCATTGGAGCAAGAAAGTAGCCACAGAAAATATGTAAATGAATAGGTGTGATTGTCGTCCTGTAAAGCTATATTTAGAAAATAGGCATTGCAGACCATAGTTTGTCCACCTCCATATAAATAGGCAATTGCAGAAAATCTTTACGTCTTTAATAGTGATTAAAGTAAGAATTTATGCTAGCTCAAAATATGTTTCATACTACATATTGTTTTCCTTATTAGGAATTAAATATGGGCCAGCGATGTTCAGATACAAGAGGAATTGTCTTTGAAGATGTGAGAGTGCCTAAGGAAAATGTTTTAATTGGTGAGGGAGCTGGTTTCAAAATTGCAATGGGAGCATTTGATAAAACCAGACCACCGGTAAGTAAGATGACTTTACAGGAGTTTTCATTTATTATATTGAATAGTTTTATTTTAACCTTGTTTGCTTGGTCTGTATTTCTTTTTAAATATCTGCTTTTATTAAAGATGGAGGGATTTTTTTCCTAAGAATTCTTCAACATTCTGCACTTAAGGTATAGGTCAGCTTCTCTGTGTGCAAACTTTAACTTAGATTTTAGGCAAGTAGCCATTATATGTGTTTTAAAGACAACATGAACTTCTGCTTTGTAAAATGTAATGCTAGGTAGCAGCTGCAGCTGTGGGACTAGCACAGAGAGCTTTGGATGAAGCTACCAAGTATGCCTTGGACAGAAAAACTTTTGGAAAGCTGCTTATAGAGGTAATTATAATGCTATACTTGTTTTGTTCAAATGTAAAACCATTCATTTTCACTTAATATTTGAAAACTATCTTTTAGATAAAAAATAGTTTATTTCTGCTTTGGTAACAAGAAGATAATGTGAAGTGGAAGCGTCAGGGTGGGTTTTAAGAATAGATTTGCATATATATGTGTGTGTGTGTGTGTGTGTGTATAAAAATTTATTTGGCTGCACTAGGTCAATCAACATCGTACATCCTAGATTAATAGACTGGTCCCTAACTTGAGGTCGGGGAACGTGACCCTTGCACCTCAGAATCGGTGACCTGGTGGTCCCTTCAGGGTTCTCATCTAAAAGAAATCTGAGACGATGATAATTATAGACAACAGACGAAACCCTAAATACAATTCTTTTTCTTGTCGATTATAAATTCACGGACATATTAGATTAGGGTGGTCATGTGAGAAAAAACAAACATGATGTTAAAGGTAACCACTTTAGTAAGTCAGTTGTCTAACTCTTTGCGACTCCATAGACTGTATCCTACTAGGCTCCTCCGTCCATGGAACACAGGAGTACTGGAGTGGGTTGCCATTTCCTTCTCCAGGGGATCTTCCTGACCCAGGGATTGAACCTGGGTCTCCCACACTGCAGGCAGATGCTTTTACCCTCCGAGCCACCAGCTTTTATACAATTTCCATTAAAGACCAGGAAGCTGCAGCTTAGAATAAATAATTTGTCCAAGAACACACAATTTAGAAATCATAGATCCAGGGTTCTACTTCATGCTCTTAATCTGTGTTACTTCTCATGTCTTCTTGTTTATCAGATAATCAATTTTAGTACTATTTGTTATTGTTGATTGTTTTTTGGCCATGCAGCATGTATTGTGGGATCTTAATTCCCCAACCAGGTGTTGAACCTGGGCCCTTGGAGCAGTGAAAACTCAGAGTCCTAACCACTGGATTGTCAGGCAGTTCTCAAGAACTTTTTAATCTTACCTTTTCAAACATTTATGCTTCCCCATTGTCTGTATTCTCTTCTATAACTCCTGTAACTATTGATTGTACAGTGGACAGTCCCTGTTTGTATCCTTGTGTGTCAGTGGTTCTCAAACTATCTGGTAGAAGATAGGTTTTAATTTCTAGTCAACTGTGTACCATTATTTTTATAAAATATAAGAATGTCACAACACTATCAAATTGTTACAAATGCTTACTCTCACTTTGTGTATCATGAACCAGTCCAGTAACAATTTGTGGTCTATAGATGAAACTTGGATTAATACACTTCTGTATCTCAACCTCAATTATGTAATTTATTTTTGCTATAATCTAGATAACTTTCTCAGATTTGCTTTTCAGTTTTTTTTTTTTAACCCTACATCTAATCTCTTCAGTCCATTTAATGACTTTTTTCATTTATAGAATTTATGTTTGGTTCTTTTTCATTTCTACCGTTTATTTTATGGTGGCCTGGTTTTTCAACATAGCTTTTCTTTCTCCATTTTTATCTCTTTAATTATGTAAAACTTCAGTTATAGTCACTTTCTGATTTTTTTTTCCTGTTATTTCAAGTTCTTAGGGTAGCTAATATTTTAGTCTACTGCATCTGATCTCTCTTTATGACCAGTTATTTCCTGTCTTGATTTTTGCTTATAAGCTTATCTGTAGCAGCATTCATTAGTTTCCTTCAATGCATTGTGAAAGTATTCAGGAGACCGGTTTTTGTACTTTTTTATACTTTTTATCAGGTAACCCAGAGATTTCAGCATTCTTAGAGCTGTTTTTTTTCACATGAATTTTTCCACTTGTGAAATCCTATACCACAGCTGTATACATTGATTACATGCTTAAAAGAAATCCCTTTTTAAAATCTCCTAAACAGAGTCTTGGACAAGAAATAAGCTTCTTTGTGGCCTTCTTGCCTTGATGAGCTGAGACTTTTAGTTCCTTAGGAAAGAGAAGTTCTTATAGGCAGAGAATCTCAATTTCAGCCTCTCATCTTTTTCATTCTCACATGTCTCCTGTTCTGTGTTCATTAAAACTCCAACTCCTATCACAGACTCAAATCTCAGTCTGATTTTTTTTCCTTCCTCATGTCATTGCTTCTCAATCAGGATTAAATTTTTGGAGGCCCTTGGAGATTTGTTTCTTTCCTTTGAGTTGTTTTATTTTGCTTTTATTTTTGAAATAACTTTATTTTTGGCTGTGTTAGGTCTTTGTTGCTGTACTTGTGAGCTTTTCTCTAGTTGCGGTGAGCAGGGTCTATTCTCTTAGTTGTGGTGAGCGGGCTTCTCATTGGAGTGACTTCTCTTGTTGTGTGGCACAGGTTCTGGAGTGCAGAGGTTTCAACAGTTGGCAGGTGGGCTCAGTAGTTGCAGTTCCTGGGCTCAAGAGCACAGGCCCAATATTTGTGGCACACTTGCTTAGTTGTTCCATGGCATGTGGAATCTACCTGGACCAGGGATTAAAGCTATGTCTCCTGCATTAGTAGGCAGGTTCTTTACCACTGAGCCACGAGGGAAGCCCCCTTGTTTTGTTTTTAAATCAAACATTTCTTTGTGTTTATGGACAAAAAGAGAGTTTATATTAGCTCATTTATGTCACTAGAACTATATATATACAGATTAATGAAATGTATGTTTATTATTAAATATTAGTTTAGTTTAATCATAAACAGATAACATTATTTTCAGGTCCTTCTCACCAACTATCTGATATTCTTCTGGCTATTTTCAACTCAAAATAGAATATTTTATGTTCCTTTTCTTACATAAAGATTCTTTTTTGTATTCTTGCTATCTGCACAATGATATTTTTGCTCCATGGGCTTTTACTGTTAAGTATAGAAAGTGTGTTTTTGCTTACTACTTTTCTAAGCTAAACAAAGGAGATATTAAGCAGCTGATTTATACATAGCTTTGGTCTGTTACTTCAAAAAAAAGATTTTTTTTTAAAGTTTTGTTTTAAGGGACATTGTTGAGTGTAGTATTCTAATCATTGCTCTCCTGTTCACTCCCATGTTTATCATTGTTGTTATTACTACTTCTCTCTTCAAGAGAACACTGTGTCACTATCCTCTAGTGTTTAACTTGCTGTGGGTAAATAAAACTGACAAAAACAGAGGATGGTACTTTTTCTTATCAAAAAGTAAAGCTAGCAACACTGATAGCAAATTACAGGATGATAAAATCTCTTGATAGTAGGCAATAACTGCCTACTCCTTTGTCTAGTCAAAATCCTCCATCCAGGTTAAAGTTGGAGTAGTTTGGGATATGAAAGAATCCTTTGTGAGTAACTGTCATTTGCATTGATTATTCTTGCTAGCTAGCAGGCAATATCTTTTCCCCATGATTTCCATGTCTTGGTGGGAAAATGAATGAGGAGAAATACTATTTGGGACTTGAGATTGAAATAAGATATACTTAGAACTCTTATATCTCCTTTTTTAACTACTTTATACTCAAAATTCTTTCAGTATCTTCTCATCACACTCAGATCAAAATCCAGAGTACTTGCAGTGGTCCTCTGTCATCCACAGTGACCTTTTGTTGTTGTTTTTATGTTTATTCCTCCCAGCAGATATCCATTTCCTCATTCATTTCACTAAAGAATGTACCCTTGATTCAGTTCAGTTCAGTTGTTCAGTTGTGACCGATTCTTTGCGACCTCATGCATTGCAGCATGCAAGGCCTCCCTGTCCATACCATCTCCCAGAATTCACTCAAACTCATGTCCATCGAGTCAGTGATACCATCCAGGCATCTCATCCTCTGTGGTCCCTTTTTCCTCCTGCCCTCAATCCCTCCCAGCATCAGAGTCTTTTCCAGTGAGTCAGCTCTTCTCATGAGGTGGCCAAAGTACTGGAGTTTCAGCTTTAGCATCATTCCTTTCCAAAGAACACCCAGGGCTGATCTCCTTTAGAATGGACTGGTTGGATCTCCTTGCAGTCCAAGGGACTCTCAAGAGTCTTCTCCAACATCACAGCTCAAAAGCATCAATTCTTCGGTGCTCAGCTTTCCTCACAGTCCAACTCTCACATCCATACATGACCACTGGAAAAACCATAGCCTTCACTAGATGGGCCTTTGTTGGGAAAGTAATGTCTCTGCTTTTGAACATCTAGGTTGGTTATAACTTTCCTTCCAAGGAGTAAGCATCTTTTAATTTCATGGCTGCAGTCACAATCTGCAGCGATTTTGGAGCCCTGATTTTGGAGCCCAAAAAATAAAGTCCCATCTATTTCCCATGAAGTGATGGGACCAGATGCCATGATCTTCGTTTTCTGAATGTTGAGCTTTAAGCCAACTTTTTCACTCTCCTCTTTAATTTTCATCAAGAGGCTTTTTAGTTCCTCTTCACTTTCTGCCATAAGGGAATATAGTTTAACTGATATTTTACCAATGTTAATTACACTATGGTTTTGTAATATGTTACCACTGGAGGAATCAGAGTGTAACTGTTTAAGTCTAAAATTAGTTTTTAAAGTTAAAAAAAGTTTTAGGGGAAATAATTTTAAATTATTCAATAAATACCTTAAACTTTTTCTGTTTAATTCTAGCACCAAGGAATATCATTTTTGCTGGCTGAAATGGCAATGAAAGTTGAACTAGCTAGATTGAGTTACCAGAGAGCAGCTTGGGAAGTTGATTCTGGTCACCGAAATACCTATTATGCCTCTATTGCAAAGGCATATGCTGGAGATATTGCAAATCAGTTAGCTTCTGATGCTGTTCAGATTTTTGGAGGCAATGGATTTAATACCGAATATCCTGTAGAAAAATTAATGAGGGATGCCAAGATCTATCAGGTAATGTTAAAAATGTTTATGGTTGATTTTTAAGAAACATAATATTCATAAATCATATGGTAGATCTCTGATTATTTAAAGATTTTATGTCATAGGTAATAATAATAATAATAATAAGTGACTGTGAGCCTAAATTTTTAGGACTAATTAACACAAAGAAGAATGTTACTTTGAAGTAAATGCCTTGAGTGAGCAAGATTACTTAACAAAGCAAATTACTTTTGCAAAGTAATTATAAAGTAATTACTCAACAAAGCACTTAGTGTAGACATGTAGATTTATCTCAATAACCCTTGTTTGATTCTTAACATCCTAGATAATTGTAACCCACTCTTTGCTCTCCTAAAAGTTTACATATCATATAAACTAATTAAATTATTTTATTTTGAATCTTACCTGACAACTTTTGAGGTCATATTTGGGAGGTAAAAAAACATGAAGAGAATGTAATATTACTCTCTCTTCTAAATGAAATTGATGGTTAAGAAATCTTAGATATAGTAGTGATTTAGTAAATAAGATATAAATGCTCATGCCACATGTATCTTAAGTATTTATAAGCCATGCTTTTCAATATCTCCTCCATTACTTCCCTCAACCCCCAGGAAATTATTTGACAAATCTAGTCATTTAAAATCCAGAGGTAGAATCATAGAATGTTAAAGAAAGAAATTTGGACAGTACAGCCCCTCAATTCAGATTTGTAAACTGAGGACCATAGTTTGTGCCTTTTATCTAAAGTTCCAAGTTTATTTGATAATGTTCTCCCTTCCCTGGAGCCTATAATTATTACCTTATTACTTTTCTTTGGCATGTGAACAAATAGAAGTTTAAACTGGAAGTGAGGTCTGTCTTCTAGGAATACTTAACTGAACAAAACAAATCCTTCCAGGATCTTTTTTCATTAGCGACTCAGTTCCTTCGGAACAAAAAGTAAAAATCAGGTTTGAGAGTAAGAATAGAAAATAACTGAAGGCGACAACTAGCTAAAACAGCTCAAAAATGTTGGTTAAATATTTCAGCAATATTAAACATTAGATTTCCCAAATACTTCTTGAAAGTCAATATCCTTTTAAGACTGTCCTCCAAAATTTTGGTAGAATTCTTATAACAGTTTTAACTAATCTTTAGAGAATTATGTATTTTCATGGTTTTCAGAAAATCAGGTTTCAGAATCACTGTAGATTATAGATCATATGTATGGGTTGATTCAGTTTAGTATTGAAATGGAGTTTAGAGTACTGTCTAAAATTCTGAGGACTTACATATGAACTATATTTAACCTACTTTTTTTTTTCTTCCAGATTTATGAAGGTACAGCACAAATTCAAAGGCTTATTATAGCCCGTGAACACACTGGCAAGTATAAAAAGTAACCAGATCACCATGTTAATAATTCTTGAGTAATTAGAATATGATCTACTATTTAAACTCCAGGAAAGAGGAAGGGCTTTAAGGTTTTTTTTCCAGTGAAAATTTTAATATAGGTTCTCTTGTACTAAACCTGTATAACTGATTCTAATAATATTCGGTTGGCCAAAAAGTTTGTTTGGGTTTTTCTGTAATGTTATGAAAAACCTTGAATGAACTTTTGGGCCAACCCAAGTTTTCTACTTTTGTTTAACTTTATGACTTGCCTTTTCTATAATGCATTTGATTTTATTAAAGTTATGTGTTTTTCTTTAGTTCCATTGTACCTGAATTACATTAACCTAGAAAAATACATTTAGTTTATTGTTTTAACCTCTGAAAGTTAGAGCAACAGAAATTTCTTGGAATTACAGTGGTTTTCCAAAGTCAGAAAAGAAGGTTTATAAAGTATTCAGAATGTTCCAAAATTTACATTGAGAAAATATTCTAGGATTTAAATAACTGTCAGTGACTTTATAGACTTATTGGTCTTATATTAGAGGAATTAATTTTACTGCAGTTTGGAAAGCATTTGGTTTCTCTTTTGTACACTAATAGTAAAAAATTTGATGTTCATATTCTCCCTTTAAACAGTGACCAGAAATTAATAGAAGTTTTAAATTTTGAACCGACATAATTCTGAGCCCACATTTCACTTGCCTTATTTT
>SJYC01034815.1:0-15049 GCA_006408675.1 Madoqua kirkii
GAGCGACTTCACTTTCACTTTTCACTTTTATGCATTGGAGAAGGAAATGGCAACCCACTCCAGTGTTCTTGCCTGGAGAATCCCAGGGATGGAGAAGCCTAGTGGGCTGTGGTCTATGGGGTCGCACAGAGTTGGACACAACTGAACTGACTTAGCAGCAGCTGACTTTTTGATGAGAGCCATTCTGACTGGTGTGAGGTGATATCTCATTGTAGTTTTGATTTGCATTTCTCTAATAATGAGCAATGTTGAGCATCTTTTCATGTATTTGTTAGCCATCTATATGTCTTCTTTGGAGAAATGTCTATTAGGTCTTTTTCCCACTTTTTGATTGGGTTGTTTGTTTTTCTGGTATTGAGTTGTATGAGCTGCTTGTATATTTTGGAAATGAATCTTTTGTCAACTGTTTCATTTGCTATTGTTTTCTCCCATTCTGAGGGTGATAGTTTGCTTATAGTTTCCTTTGCTGTGCAAAAGCTTTTAATTTTAATCAGGTCCCATTTGTTTACTTTTGTTTTTATTTCCATTACTCTAGGAGGTGGGTCATAGAAGATCTTGCTTTGATTTATGTCATTGAGTGTTCTGCCTATGTTTTCCTCTAAGAGTTTTATAGTTTCTGATCTTTAATCCATTTTGAGTTTATCTTTGTGTATGGTATTAGGAAGTGTTCTAATTTCATTATTTTGCATGTAGCTGTCCAGTTTACCCAGCATCATTTATTTAAGAAGCCGTCTTTGCCCCATTGATTTTCTTGCCTCCTTTGTCAAAAATAAGGTACCCATAGGTGCATGTGTTTATTTCTGGGTTTTCTATCTTGTTCCATTGGTCTATATTTCTGTTTTTGTGCCAGTACCGTACTGTCTTGATGACCATAGCTTTGTAGTCTAATCTGAAGTCAGGAAGGTGGATTTGTCCAGTTCCATTCTTCTTTCTCAAGACGCTTTGGCTTTTCAGGGTCTTTTGTGTTTCATTGTGAATTGTGAAATTTTTTGTTCTAGTTCTGTGAAAAATGCCATTGGTAATTTGATAGGGATCACACTGAATCTGTAGATTGCGTTTGGTAATATAGTCATTTTCACAATATTGATTCTTCCTACCCAGGAATATGGAATATCTCTCCATCTGTTTATGTCATCTTTGATTTCTTTCATCAATGTCTTATAATTTTCTGTGTCCAATTCTTTTATCTCCTAAGGTAGGTTTATTCCTAGATATTTAATTCTTTTTGTTGCAATGGTGAATGGGATTGATTCCTTAATTTCTCTTTCTGATTTTTCATTGTTAATATATAGAAATGCAAGTGATTTCTGTGTATTGATTTTGTATCCTGCAACTTTGCTAAATTCACTGATTAGTTCTAGTAATTTTTTCATACTATCTTTAGAGTTTTCCTATGTACAGCATTATGTCATCTGCAAACAGTGAGAGCTTTACTTCTTTTCTGAACTGGATTCCTTTTATTTCTTTTTCTTCTCTGATTACTGTAGCTAGGAATTCTAGAACATGTTGAATAATAGTGGTGAAAGTGGACATCCTTGGTCTTGTTCCTGATCTTAGGGGGAATGCCTTCAGTTTCTTACCATTGAAAATAATGTTTGCTGTAGGCTTATCATATATGGCCTCTAATATGTTGAGGTAGGTTCCTTCTATGCCCATTTTTTGAAGAGTTTAATCATAAATGGGTGCTGGATTTTGTCAAAGGCTTTTCCTGCATCTATTGAGATTATTATATGGTTTTTATCTTTCAGTTTGTTAATATGGTATACCACATTGGTTGATTTGCATATATTGAAGAATCCTTGCGTTCCTAGAATAAACCCAACTTGACCATGGTATATGAGCTTTTTGATGTGTTGCCAAATTCTATTTGCTAAAATTTTGTTGAGCATTTTTGCATCTATGTTCATCAGTGATATTGGCCTGTAGTTTTCTTTTTTTGTGTTGTCTTTGTATAGTTTTGGTATCAGGGTGATGGTGGTCTCATAGAATAAGTTTGGAAGTGTTCCTTCCTCTGCAATTATTTTAAAGAGTTTTAGAAGGATAGGCATTAGCTCTTCTCTAAATGTTTGACAGAATTCTCCTGTGAAGCCATCTGGTCCTGGGCTTTTGTTTTTTGGGAGATTTTTGATCACAGCTTCAGTTTCAATGCTTGTAATTGGGTTGTTCATAATTTCTATTTCTTCCTGGTTCAGTTGAGAAGATTGAACTTTTCTCAGAATCTGTCTATTTCTTCCAGGTTATCTATTTTATTGCCATATAGTTGTTCATCATAGTCTCTTACGATACTAGACTTTTAGTTCCAGATAAATGATCTGCTTTTTAAATGAGCTAGTATCAGGAAAAGGGGAATCAATTTAAAGAAGAATATTAAGTAAATGAAAGCATAAGTGGTCTACAGATCTGACTCATGAGAGTGATGCCAGTGACTTGTGTTTGGGAAATACTGGTCTAGAAATAGATCAGGAAACAAAGAAAGAAGCACCAAGCCTAGAAGTAAGAGGAATATTATCTTAAATTCACATCAGCATACTGAGTGACAAACTTTGCCTGCCCACAACTATAGCCTCTCTTGCAGTGTTGAGGTACTGTTCATCTGACATTTACTGCATATCAGCTATGAGTTCAGTGTGGTGGGGAGTAAGTATAATGAAAAATCCAATCCCATCTTCAAAAGTGAACCTTGGAGATAGAGACATGGACACCATGATTGTAGAAATAACAATGTGATCAGTGCTATAATAAAGGTCCAAAGAAGCGATGGAAAAGTAACTGTGTTTCTCTGAAGGTAATCAAGAAACCCTTCTCTGAAAACAAGAAATTTGAACAGAGCCTTGAAGAATGGGCAAGATTTCAATCAGCAGAAATGGGGGCCAAGGCACTTCCATGGTGGCCCAGTGGTTAAGACTCTGCAGTTCCAATGCAGGGGATGCTGGCTCAATCTTTGGTTGGAGAACTAATATCCCACATGCTGCGCAGTGTGGCCAAAAGATTTTTTTTTTTTTAAGAAATGGGAGCCAAGGCATTCCAGACAAAGGGGACTGCTAAAATTAAGCCAGGCAGAAGAGCAGCAAGTAATATGGGAACATGAGCTCACAGGGCACCATGAAAAATATATCTGTGGACTTCAGAGGAAAACTGGTGTCAGCGCTTCCAATCTACCTGCTTTCATCTCTTTTTGTATAGCTGCTGCCACTACACTGTCTGAAAATTATTTCAGGTGATTGTGTCCATGTCTTCACAGAAAGGAATTTGATGGTTCCCCTGGTGGCTCAGTGGTAAAGAATCCTCCTGCCAATGAAGGAGACATGGGTTTGATCTCTGATCCGAGGAGATCCCATATACCTCAGAGCAACTGAGCCTGTAGTGCACCCCAACTATTGAACCTGTCTTCTTGAGCCCAGGAACCACAACTACTGAATCCTCTGGCAGCAGCCTCTAAAGCCCACACACCCTAGAACCCATGCTCCACAACAAGAGAAGCCACTGCAATGAGAAGCCCGCACACCGCAACTACAGATTAGCCCCTGGTCACCACAACTAGAGAAATGCCCATGCAGCAACGAAGACCCAGTACAACCAAAAGTAAATAATAGAATTATTATTAAAAAGAAGAAAGGAGCTTCAAGAAGCCATCAAGAAGCTAGCAGTGCTTCCAGATAACCAACCTCTAATCCCCTCTTTTCTGAAAAGAAAATACCTCGGAAACCCCATCCTTTGTTTCCATTGTAAGCATGCAGGTGGTAATCAATCGTGGCTCTGGATTTGCACTAAAGGGATGCCTGTCCTTGACTAAAACTCCAGAAAATGGGGGCATCACTTGCCAGAACCCTGAGAAGCTCTGTGGACCAGGAGCTGCTCTCCATCAGTACCAGGAGTACAAATAAATCTACCCATGAAACTATCAAGAGTCTACATCAAGCACGAAGGCTCTTAATGAAGTCCTTCATCTCAAAGGGGAAAAGAATCCTTGAAAAGAGATTTCCCCTGGTAGCCAAATGCTTAAGCCTCCACCTCTCTCTCCCTAGAAACCCCCTGTTGAGTAATTAATGTCTTTTGCATGGCTTTATCCTGCTACTTTGCAATACCATACCCCCCATGTGTGAAGATCATGACCTTAGCGATCATTTTTTAAAGTTAATATGATCTAATCTGCCACTTTATCTTCCCATTGTGCTTCAGAGCTAACATCCTACTTAATCTTATCAAAGGTCTTTGTCTCGAGTTATAGCATGGAACAGAAGATTCTAGGAAGGACGTTATGATGTTAAATAATGCATAAAGAAATGAGCCACTCTTCCCAGTGGTTCAGAAGCTCATGCTGATTCCTAGCTCTTGCCACATGCTAATATCTCATTTTGAGAAAACTTCCACTTTGAAGAATAACCACAGGAGAGAAAGCTCTCTCACTCTCTCTCTCTTTCTTTGTCTCTCTACCTGTCTCTCTCTCAATTAAAAAGCAATCCATGAAGTGAATCTCTCTCTTGATCTCTTTGTCATTAACATCTCATTTTAAACCAGAATGCCCTTCACAGAATGTTAATGGCTGTTACACCATGTTAATTCGGAGTCAAATAAACTTTAGGGAAAATTGAGTTAAACCAAGTTGAGTAGGTATGTTTACTGAGGTCATGGGATGAAGCCTTTAATAGGTGCTCTCCACCACTAATGTTCAAGAGGGCTGTGTAATTTGCATCATTTCTCAAAGTGAGCGTTTCCATGCAACCCTTTTTTGATAGAGTATCTGGAGAGACACATGTTCATCCGCTAAGTGTTAAAGTAGCAGAAGAAAAAGAAAGTCTATGTCGAAAACAGATCTCAGATGTCCCTCTGAAATTCCAGCTTCCTGGGCAGACACCATTGTTGCCTGAAAAACTGCTGGGTAGGCCAAGTAGGCATTGTGTTGAACTGGGGAGAGAGATGGAAATATGGGAATACACCCTGCATTTTGTAGGCCAAGTAGGCATTGTGTTGAACTGGGCAGAGAGGTGGAAATATGAGAATACACCCTGCATTTCCCAATCTAGCGTCCCTCCAATCTTCTCATCCATGTAATAGGTTAATACCTTCCTCGCAGAACTGCTAATAGAATTGTCAAAATGACTAATCTGGAATAATGTAAATAAAAACACTCAGCTAAGTAGTCGATGTGAAGTATACATTCAGTGAATGTATGGTATGCTGGTATGTCAAGGTCCTCTAGGGTCAGCTTCTCAAGTATTACTATCTATGAAGTCTCACAGGAGCTCGTTAAATGCAGATTTTGATTTCGGTATGGGATGGGTGCTAAGAGTCTCTGAATTTATTCTTCTAATTTGAGAACTGAATTTTGAGAAGCAAGCATCTCAGAGAAGTAAAAGGAACCAAACAGAGTCTCAGCTTTTAAAGAGTTTTGATAAATAGCTAAATAATAAATAAAGCCGCCTAAATGGCAAGCAGAGTTCTGGTACAAACGATTCACTTTGGAGGACACGGTTACTCTCGCTCCCTTCGGAACAATGGGTGACTTTTCCCTTTGAATGACTTTGAATGATGAGTAGACTTTGAGCAGACTTGGGGGTCACAGGTTCTGCCTGAGCTTGGAAGGTGGCACACTCCCCGAGGCGAGAGAGCATATGGGGAACTTAGGAGATGCTCAGGGAGTGGTGAGGAGGAGGCAGGTGTAAAGTGGACCATAAGTTTCTTAGTCACAAGTATCAATAATATACAATCTAGGTGAGTTCTGAGCAAATGTATGAGTTTCTCAGGGCTGCTATAACAAAGTACCACCATCTGCATGGCTTAAAACAACAGAAGTGTATCATCTCACAGTACTGGAGTCTAGAAGTCTAAGATTAGATGTTCATAGGAAATTTTTTTCAAGTGTCTACAGGGCCATGCTCCCTCTGAAACTTGCAGGGGAATCCTTCCTGGCCTCTTCCTGACTCCTGGCAGTTTGCTGGCCATCCTTGGCATTCCTGGCTTCTGGCTGTGTAACTCAGTCTCTGCCTTAGTCCTCATGTGGCATTCTCCCTGTGTCTCTGTCTTCATGTGGCCATCCTCTTATAAGCACCCCAATCATATTAGATCAGCGACTCACCCTACTCCAGCATGGCCTCATTTTAATTAATTACATCTGCAGTGACCCTTTTTCTAAATAAGGTTACAGTCTAAGGTACTGGGGGGTTAAGAATTAAGCATACCTTTTGTAGAGGATTCAATTCAACTCATAATAACAAATACATTTATACTCATTGGGCCCCAGTGATCTCCTGTGCTGTCAGATGAAATTCAGAAGTGACTCTTTCCCACTGAGCACTGGAAACAAAGGAATGTCCATAGAGCTGAAGACCTCTGCCTTTTCTGTCTTCACTCCTTCCCAAGTAGGAAAAGATCTTCAGGACATACTAGGGGTCTTTGAACTAAGCTGAAAATTCAGGTCTCTGAGGCTGGGAAAAATCAGGGCAGCATTAGAATTCCCACTGAAGCCCTATTTCTCTTTTCTGCCAACTTCTGCAGAAGTGTTATGTCATTCCCAAGGAGCTTCTGGTAGGGCATGCCCCAGAAGCACCCTCCCTAATGTGTTCACACAGCAGGGTCCAATAAAATAATGATGTTACCAAGTCTTTCTCCCTGGACTCTGTGAGGGAGAAGCAATGGCCAACCATTTTGGTTTTTTTTTTTCTCCCCTTTGCTCTTGTCCAGTGGAAGCCTAGTGAAAACACTGTCCACAGTGTGAAGTTTATAGGTAGGTGAAAGTGGGTACAGGGCGACTTATTTTACCAAATTTAATTGTTGTCTTGAAAAAATGGGATCTTTAAAGAAAAGAACTGACTTTATCTCTTCTAATTATATACTTTCTGACTTCATAGATGAATTCACGTCACCAAGGTATACAACATTTTGTAGTCCCAATAACACTGCTTCCTAACGTCTTTGAGGTTAGCAGTGTGAAAGGGGCATTTCACATAAAATCCCCGCCAGTATGGCCATGAACAGTAATAAGTTTTTCAAGCCTGTTCTGTCAGGTCGATTGTCCATCCCAGATTTATTCAGAATATCCATTCTCTGTTAAAATGAAGAACGTTGGGTGCATTATGTGGACAGAAGAAAGCAATAAAGGGACGCGAAAGAAATATCTGTTTTCAAGGCAGCTGGGAACAAGTTGCAGCTTGGTGTAGCCGCTGTCCCCATTTGAAGAAAATAAGCCCAAGTGGCTGTGTGGAGGTGGTAGTTCATTTTAAGCCATATTGAAAGACTGCTCAGAGACACACTGGCCTCCATCCAGACCATGGTCAGTCGCCCCTCGGTCCCAGCAACTAAAATGAGGCGACACCAGGCCCCAGATATATTAGGCACAGACCAGCAAGGTTTGACATCCTTATGTTCTCAGTCCCTGTCCTAAGCAATTTAGTACATTTCCCAAGAAGGCATAAACCTTGGAAACTGTAATATGCCATGCTAAGAGAAAATAAACGATCCTCTGCGGGCTAGGCTTAATTTTGCAAACTCCATTTCCTGGAGATAATTGGCCACTGGACACTTGCAGGAGGATTAGTCGGCTGGAAGTTTCATCTCCTCCCCTGAAATCTTCCCCAATCCTTCCAGCCTGAATTAATCTCCCCTCCGTTGTACTCCTGTAGCCCCTGATCTCTACCTCAACTGTAACTCTTATCACAGCCTCAGTTAGCATTAGCGCTATTTCTGTGTGTCTTATCTCTCCTACTAGACTCTAGGCTCTCTAAGGAGCAAGACTCAATCCTAGTAATTCTTGTATGTATAATATCTAGAACAGGGCAAGTATGTCCTCATTAGATATTTATGGAAAAACTGAAGGATGGCTGGGAAGAGGATTTCGTGTTTTCTCCATCATTATCAAATGTCACTTTCTCCTGTCACATGTGATTTCAGTCAAATCCTTTGGAGGAAAGGTCTGGAACACTTGAGAGACTCTGAAACTTTAAAGGAATAGGACGGAGAAAGCAATGGCACCCTACTCCAGTACTCTTGCCTGGAGAATCCCATGGACAGAGGAGCCTGATGGGCTGCAATCCATAAAGTCGCTAAGAGTCGGACACGACTGAGCGACTTCACTTGTCACTTTCATGCATTGGACAAGGAAATGGCAATCCACTCCAGTGTGCTTGCCTGGAGAATCCCAGGGACAGGGGAGCCTGGTGGGCTGCCATCTATGGGATCGCACAGAGTTGGACATGACTGAAGTGACTTAGCTGAAGCAGCAGCAGCATTTGAGCACATAGAGGGTTTGGACATGAAGTGACAAGATCCAGGTGCTCCGAAGAGGTCCAAGAAGGCCTCTCACTGTTGGATAAGCAGGGTTGTTTTCCATATGGAGGGAGAAGACATGAGGCAATTGGTAGATTTATTGGTGGAGTGGTTCCCAAGCTTTGGTTAAGAAGTTGAGTGCTCTGTGAATGAGAATGGCCATCATCAAAGTCTACAAACAATACATGTTGCAGAGAGTTTGGAGAAAAGGGAACCCTTTAGGACTGTTGGTGGGAATGTAAATTGATATAGACACTATGGAAGACAGTATTGAGATTCCTTAAAAAACTAAGAATAAAACCACCATATGATCCAGCAATCCCACTCCTAGGCATATATCCTGAGGAAGCCAAAATTGAAAAAGACACGTGTACCCCAATGCTCATTGCAGCACTATTTACAATAGATAAAACATGTAAGCAACCTAGATGCACATCAACAGATGAATGGATAAAGAACCTGTGGTACATATATATGATGGAATATTACTCAGCCATAAAGATGAATGCATTTGTGTCAGTTCTAATGAGGTGGTGAACCTGGAGCCTATTATACAGAGTAAAGCAAGTCAGACAGAGAAAGATAAACATTGTATACTAATGCATATATATGGAATCTAGAAAGATGGTACCAATGAATTTATTTGCAGGGTAGCAATGGAGAAATAGACATGAAGAACAGACTTATGGACACTTGGAAGAGAGAGGAAGGCGAGGGTGAGATGTATGGAGAGCGTAACATGGAAACTTGCATTACCATATGTAAAATAGCTAGCCAATGGGAATTTGCTGTATGACTCAGGGAACTCAGACAGGGGTTCTGTATCAACCTAGAGGGTTGGGATGGGAAGGAAATGGGAAGGAGGTTCATGAGGGAGGGGACATATTTATACCTATGGCCAAATCATGTTGATGGTTGACAAAAAATAAAATTCTGTAAAGCAATTATCCTTCAATTAAAAAATAAATTTTTTTAAAAAATAAAGGAATAGGAGATCGAGAATGGACCTGTGGACACAGTGGGGAAGGGATAGAGTAGGACAGATGCAGAAAGTAGCTTCAACATATATATGCTATCATGTGTAAAATGAATAGCTGCTGAGAAGTTTCTGCATAACACAGGGAGCCCAGTCTGGCACTCTGTGATGTCCTAGAGGGGTGGAGTCAGGGCAGGGGAGGAAGGCTCAGGAAGGAGGAGATATATGTATAATTATGGCTGATTCACGTTGTTGTGCAGCAGAAACCAACACAACATTGTAAAAAAAAAAATTTAAGTGGGAAAAAAAGGAATAAGAGAATTTCAAGGGAGTTTATGATGAGTCTTTTTGAAGATTAAATGAGTTAACAGAAACTGGCTGTAAATAACCCTACTTCTTTTGGAAGGTCTGGGAGTGCACAGGGGCTGGAGGCAGACTATGTATGCCTAGGAGTTTGGAGGTAGCCAGTAATACGATTTGCCTTTGACAACAAGTGAAGTAATTCATTGGGAGGTCTTAGGGAAGTTCACATAATGAAAGGAAATATTGAGGAATTAGGCTCCAGAAAATACAGGAAATGGGGCAACTCAAGACATATATGCAGTTGAAACTAAGGAATGACTAATTTATAAGCAAATCTGTGCATTGCTATAGAAATGATTCAACTCAACCCCTCATCCCATTCTTATATAATACCACTCAAGGGCCTAAATCCAGAAAAATTATATATTATAGTTGTCTAAGTTGGACCACGCACACACACCCTTGGCTTAGAAATGTTCCTTTTGAGGAAGAAATGCTGTCCCTCAAAGAGATGTGATTCCTCAAAACAAACCAAGCTGCTACTAATAAGAGAAAGAAGAATAAGTGCTTGTCAATCAAAGCACAGCTAATGCCCATTAGAGTTTACCTTGGAAAATGTGCAAATCAGAAAACCACTATCAGGGATGAAACTCCCTTAGAGCTAATGAGAAAGATGAAACACTGGAAAACTTCTATTTGTTAAGTAAATTAGACTTGAAATTCCAGTACAAGACGTTTAGACAAGTGCTTTCAAATAGTTTATTCATCATTTGTGTTGCCCACATATTTCAGGAGGTTTTTTTTTCTTTTTTTTTTTTACCTATTACATTTCTTAGGAAGCCTTCTTTTTTATAGAAAGATGAAAGCGCCAACCTTGAAAGAAGTCATCAAATAATAAATAAATCAGAAATTAGAATTGATGGGAGCATTAAGGTAACTGAAAGTCTGTCAATGTTTTTCTGTATTCTCATGTGGGTATGGGACCAAGTTACAGCTCGGAGGAAAGATGAGCAAGCTGATTTTGTTTAATGAAATGGAACTTTAGGGATTGCATTATTCCATTTCCAATTTCTTTAATTAACATGTGAAAATTACATTTTGTCAACAGATACTCATAGTGTATCACAATTACATTTTGTCAACAGATACTCATAGTGTATCACCTACTAATATTCTCATGGTAAAAGTAAATAGAAAAAGCCAACATCTAAGCCTTTGAAGTACTTCTGTATATCAGATACTCTACTCAGACCTTTACATGCATTTCTCATTTAATGTTTATAAGAACTCAGTGAAAAGAGGTACTCTCAATGTTAGGAAAATAAGAATCAGAGAAATTATATAACTTGCCCAAGATTACATAACTAAGTGGCAGAAAATAATGTAATAAAGTAAAATCAGAAAATACTGATGAGGAAAATGAATACACTATACATACAGTAATACATACAATTATAAACATGATTATTAACTGCAGAAATTATTTTCTGAATTGTTTAGCTGAAATATACTTACAATATGCTACTTATGTGAAATATCTAGAATATACACATTTCTAGAAACAAAGTATATTAGTAGTTTCTAGGGGAAAAAGAATGGGAGGATGCAGTATGACAGCTCATAGGTAGGAGACTTCTTTGGGGGGTGGTGAAGATGTTCTGAAATTAGACAGTGGTATAGGTTGCTCTGTGAACATACTAAAGGCTATACAAATATTAAAAGCCAGGATGAATTTTGTGGTATTATATTATGGTTAATTATGTTTCCAGTCCCATCACTTCATGGGAAATAAATGAGGAAACAGTGGAAACAATGTCAGACTTTATCTTTTGGGGCTCCAAAATCACTACAGATGGTGACTACAGCCATGAAATTAAAAGACACTCCTCTGAAGAAAAGTTATGACCAACCTAGACAGCATATTCAAAAGCAGAGACATTACTTTGCCGACTAAGGTCCGTCTAGTCAAGGCTGTGGTTTTTCCTTTGGTCACGTATGGATGTGAGATTTTGACTGTGAAGAAGGCTGAGCGCCGAAGAATTGATGCTTTTGAACTGTGGTGTTGGAGAAGACTCTTGAGAGTCCCTTGGACTGCAAGGAGATCCAAGTAGTCCATTCTGAAGGAGATCAGCCCTGTGATTTCTTTGGAAGGAATGATGCTGAAGCTGAAACTCCAGTACTTTGGCCACCTCATGTGAAGAGTTGACTCATTGGAAAAGACTCTGATGCTAGGAGGGCTTGGGGGCAGGAGGAGAAGGGGACAACAGAGGATGAGATGGCTGGATGGCATCACTGATTCGATGGATGTGAGTCTGAGTGAACTCTGGGAGTTGGTGATGGACAGGGAGGCTGGCATGCTGCAGTTCGTGGGGTCGCAAAGAGTTGGACACGACTGAGTGACTGAACTGAACTGAAGTATGTTTCAGTCAAGCTGATGCTTAAACATAAAAACCATGATCAGTCATTATCTCTCTGTGATGGTAAGTTTGTAGAGTGACTTGTAGTTCCTCAAACTTATTATTTTCATGCATTTCTATAACTTTACCCTTTGTCTACAAAATTCTTCCCAGTTTCCGACCCAGTCCCTTTCCTGTCTTGTAAATTTCTTATCCCTGTTTCATGAACTGACTTAGATTTCACCTCTACTAGGAAATCTCCCTAAATCCCTAGTTCAACCATCAGTTGCATTTATCTGAAGGTTCATATTTTCTTTCCAGCAA
This sequence comes from Madoqua kirkii, assembly GCA_006408675.1. Classification (NCBI taxonomy): domain Eukaryota; kingdom Metazoa; phylum Chordata; class Mammalia; order Artiodactyla; family Bovidae; genus Madoqua; species Madoqua kirkii. The sequence continues at coordinate 12,262 of SJYC01034815.1, forward strand.
AGATCATATTCCATGGTAATTATTTGTTTACACGTCTGTGTCCCCACTAGAGTATAAGCTCCTTAGGTATTTGTGTTTTGAGGTATGCTACAATGTTTGGCAGGTAATGAATACTTAGAAATGTTTACTGAATAAATAAATGCATGAATGTTTAAAGATAGAAAAGTTAATTTTCCAGGTTGAAGAATTCTGTGATATCAAGGTATTTTCTGATATCAGAAAGTATCTTGGATTTAAACCTAAAATACTTGGTATGATGAATTGAGATTACCTGTGGAAATCCATGCTACAATGAATAATTATTTGCCTCCTAAATGTGAGATGCTAGCTCAGTCCTCACATGTCCCAGGATAAGCTGAGCTCCCTAAGAGAAACAAATAAGTCTTCCTACTTCCTGGAATGTGTGTGGTGTGCATGCTCAGTCGCTCAGTCACGTCTAACTCTTTTGCAGCCCTGTGGACTGTAGCCTGCCGCCTCCTCTGTCCATGAGATTTTCCAGGCAAGAATATTGGAATGGGTTGCCGTTTCCTTCTCCAGAAGATCTTCCCGACCCAGAGATCAAACCCACATCTCTCATACTGCAGGCAGATTCTTTGCTGCTGAGCCACCTGGGAAGTACACCACATGGAAAATTCTTGTACAATTAACAGACTATGTTGCAGGACCCTAAAATACTTTGTTAGAGTATTTAGCCTTGGTTGTCAGTAATCCAAGATATTTGAAGCTTTGAATCCTAGATCTCTTGTGGTGGGAAACAGATCCTTTGGTGAATAAATTGTACCAGATTACTGTCCTTCCAGAGCAATGTCTCAGTTCTCTGCTACTGAAACATACTGTGGTTTGAAACATCTGAACGTTATCTCATCAACAAATGTATTAAGAGTTTACATACACAGACTAGTGAACAATACAGTCAAGATGACTAAAGGTAATCCCAAGAAACCAAAGGGCAAGATGTCTGCTTATGCCTTCTTTGTGCAGATGTGCAGAGAGGAACATAAGAAGAAAAACCCAGAGGCTACTGTCAATTTTGCTGAATTTTCCAAGAAATGCTCTGAGAGGTGGAAGACCATGTCTGGGAAAGGGAAGTCTAAATTCGATGAAATGGCAAAGGTGGATAAAGTGTACTATGATCAGGAAACGAAGGATTACGAACCAGCTAAGGGAGGCAAGGACCCTAATGCCCCCTATTCTGCTCTGAATTATGCCCAAAGATCAAGTCTACAAACCCTGGCATCGCTATTGGAGATGTGGCAAGGAAGCTGGGCAAGATGTGGAATAACTTAAATGACAGTGAGAAGCAACAAGGCAGCAAAGCTGAAGAAGTACGAGAAGGATATTGCAGACTCTAAGGCTAAAGGGAAGTTTGAGGGCACCAAGGGTCCTGCCAAAGCTGCCCGGAAAAATGTGGAAGAGGAAGATGAAGACAATGAGGAGGAAGTGGAGGAGGAATAAAAAATTGTTGATTTTTCACCTTGTGAATACCTTAGAGTAGGGAGCACCGTGATTGACACAACTCTCACCCAAGATGTGTCTGTTGCCATCATTAGGTTTAATTACCCAGTTGGCTCACGATCATATCGTAGTCTCTCAAAGTGTTCTAGCAATTGTCATTGCTTTACATGAAGTGGCCATGGGTATCCAAAGCACCTGGACACTATCAAAGTTGTACATATTTCCAAACATTTTTAAAACGTAAAGGCTCTCATGTTCTCCTCGTGCTGTGCACTTTGCTGGGGTGTGACAAGGCATCTAAAAATGTTTCTGGGTTTGTTTCTTGGTTTTTTTAATTTGAAGGTGGTGTGTTAATTCTATGGTCATTGGCTAGAAATCCCAAGTTTTCAACTGTACATATCGATAGTTTGTAAAAAGAACAAAGCAAGCGAGACAGAGTCTTGATTACCCTTGCTTGGTATGGAGGCTGTTGAGGTGATGCCTTCCAGAGGGGCTGTAGCTCAGGGCATGCACTGTGGGGCTGGACCCGTGGACACTGCAGTGGGCATGCATTTAGCTTCAGGTGGTCTTATTTTTGTATATAGCGATATAGCATCCTGCAGTCAGCTGGCATGAGAAGTGTTTTGAATCCTTTTTAGTTGAAGTGCGGTAGTTTTAAACTGTTTTTCTTTGAACAAATCATAGAACTCTTCATTGTCAGCAAAGCCAAGAGCCACTGCACCAATAAAGTTCAAGAACCTTCTGTACTAAACATGATCTGCAATGTATGGGGGTTTTTTTGTATGTTTAGAATGTTGAAATATTTCTGAAGTTAAATAAACAGTATTACATTAAAAAAAGATTATACATACAATGAATTTTGATCAATAAGATTTTTGAACTCAAAAATAAGCAGCTGGTGGCATCTGAGCAATAAGAGATCACCATCAGTGAAGAAAATAGACCCTCAAAACATTGCCTTCATGGAGTTTACATTACAGAAGTGGAAGAAATGTAAGGGGGAATAATTTCAAGCAGAGAGAATAATTAGGATAAAGGTGATGTTTGATAAGTCGAAGGAGAACAGGATAACCGGGGCATAATGCACATGAGAAAGCAGTGTGATCATTAATATTATTCCTCCTGACAGACTTACTGGTCATAATTCTTTGTCCCCTTCCCCAAACTAGTTTTTGCAAAGTCAGTCAGCATGGTCACATGAGACAGAGTATATTTCCCTGCCCAGTGATGTTTAACTTGTTAGGTGACTTGCTTTGGCCAATGGAATGTGAGCAGAATGGTGTGACATTATCCAGATGAATCCTTAACAGACATGGCATATTCCTGTTTGCCT
>SJYC01034816.1:0-101125 GCA_006408675.1 Madoqua kirkii
AGAATATTGGAATGGGTTGCCGTTTCCTTCTCCAGAAGATCTTCCCGACCCAGAGATCAAACCCACATCTCTCATACTGCAGGCAGATTCTTTGCTGCTGAGCCACCTGGGAAGTACACCACATGGAAAATTCTTGTACAATTAACAGACTATGTTGCAGGACCCTAAAATACTTTGTTAGAGTATTTAGCCTTGGTTGTCAGTAATCCAAGATATTTGAAGCTTTGAATCCTAGATCTCTTGTGGTGGGAAACAGATCCTTTGGTGAATAAATTGTACCAGATTACTGTCCTTCCAGAGCAATGTCTCAGTTCTCTGCTACTGAAACATACTGTGGTTTGAAACATCTGAACGTTATCTCATCAACAAATGTATTAAGAGTTTACATACACAGACTAGTGAACAATACAGTCAAGATGACTAAAGGTAATCCCAAGAAACCAAAGGGCAAGATGTCTGCTTATGCCTTCTTTGTGCAGATGTGCAGAGAGGAACATAAGAAGAAAAACCCAGAGGCTACTGTCAATTTTGCTGAATTTTCCAAGAAATGCTCTGAGAGGTGGAAGACCATGTCTGGGAAAGGGAAGTCTAAATTCGATGAAATGGCAAAGGTGGATAAAGTGTACTATGATCAGGAAACGAAGGATTACGAACCAGCTAAGGGAGGCAAGGACCCTAATGCCCCCTATTCTGCTCTGAATTATGCCCAAAGATCAAGTCTACAAACCCTGGCATCGCTATTGGAGATGTGGCAAGGAAGCTGGGCAAGATGTGGAATAACTTAAATGACAGTGAGAAGCAACAAGGCAGCAAAGCTGAAGAAGTACGAGAAGGATATTGCAGACTCTAAGGCTAAAGGGAAGTTTGAGGGCACCAAGGGTCCTACCAAAGCTGCCCGGAAAAATGTGGAAGAGGAAGATGAAGACAATGAGGAGGAAGTGGAGGAGGAATAAAAAATTGTTGATTTTTCACCTTGTGAATACCTTAGAGTAGGGAGCACCGTGATTGACACAACTCTCACCCAAGATGTGTCTGTTGCCATCATTAGGTTTAATTACCCAGTTGGCTCATGATCATATCGTAGTCTCTCAAAGTGTTCTAGCAATTGTCATTGCTTTACATGAAGTGGCCATGGGTATCCAAAGCACCTGGACACTATCAAAGTTGTACATATTTCCAAACATTTTTAAAACGTAAAGGCTCTCATGTTCTCCTCGTGCTGTGCACTTTGCTGGGGTGTGACAAGGCATCTAAAAATGTTTCTGGGTTTGTTTCTTGGTTTTTTTAATTTGAAGGTGGTGTGTTAATTCTATGGTCATTGGCTAGAAATCCCAAGTTTTCAACTGTACATATCGATAGTTTGTAAAAAGAACAAAGCAAGCGAGACAGAGTCTTGATTACCCTTGCTTGGTATGGAGGCTGTTGAGGTGATGCCTTCCAGAGGGGCTGTAGCTCAGGGCATGCACTGTGGGGCTGGACCCGTGGACACTGCAGTGGGCATGCATTTAGCTTCAGGTGGTCTTATTTTTGTATATAGCGATATAGCATCCTGCAGTCAGCTGGCATGAGAAGTGTTTTGAATCCTTTTTAGTTGAAGTGGGTAGTTTTAAACTGTTTTTCTTTGAACAAATCATAGAACTCTTCATTGTCAGCAAAGCCAAGAGCCACTGCACCAATAAAGTTCAAGAACCTTCTGTACTAAACATGATCTGCAATGTATGGGGGTTTTTTTGTATGTTTAGAATGTTGAAATATTTCTGAAGTTAAATAAACAGTATTACATTAAAAAAAGATTATACATACAATGAATTTTGATCAATAAGATTTTTGAACTCAAAAATAAGCAGCTGGTGGCATCTGAGCAATAAGAGATCACCATCAGTGAAGAAAATAGACCCTCAAAACATTGCCTTCATGGAGTTTACATTACAGAAGTGGAAGAAATGTAAGGGGGAATAATTTCAAGCAGAGAGAATAATTAGGATAAAGGTGATGTTTGATAAGTCGAAGGAGAACAGGATAACCGGGGCATAATGCACATGAGAAAGCAGTGTGATCATTAATATTATTCCTCCTGACAGACTTACTGGTCATAATTCTTTGTCCCCTTCCCCAAACTAGTTTTTGCAAAGTCAGTCAGCATGGTCACATGAGACAGAGTATATTTCCCTGCCCAGTGATGTTTAACTTGTTAGGTGACTTGCTTTGGCCAATGGAATGTGAGCAGAATGGTGTGACATTATCCAGATGAATCCTTAACAGACATGGCATATTCCTGTTTGCCTTCCTGTGCCTCTGCCATCAGCAAGAAAAGGCCTCCAAGTAGACACGCCCCCGCTTCATCCTGAGTGCCAGACTTGACGTGAATCATCAAGGAGAGCTGCTCCAGCCAGAAACACACGGGCAGCAGCAGGTGGTGGCTGTTATAAGCCTCTGAATTTGACCTGATTTATTATGTTGACTTTACTGTGGCAACGGTTACCTCACGCAGTCTTCAAGACTAACTTTACACATTAAGAGTATACCTTTATTTCTATTTTTTCACTTAAAAAAAATCATTTATTGTGAAAAAGGGGCAACAGAGGATGAGACGGTTGGATGGCATAATCATCTCAATGGACTGAGTTTGAGCAAACTCCGGGAAATCGAGAACAGAGAAGCCTGGCGCGCTGCAGTCCGTGGGGTCACAGAGTCGGACATGACTGAGCGACTGAATGAGAACAATTTATTGTTCGTATAATCTACAGTTGCCTAAACATTTGTGAAAATGGCAGTGTCTGTAAGTCATAAATAGAACAAACATGAGTCTTGCTATTTTATTACAAAAAATAAACCTCGTCTGACCAGACCCCTAATTTCTTCTAGCCATTTGTTTAGTAGAAGGAAAACAAAGGCCTTTTCTCTTTTCCCCACTTCTGTTTATACCTCTGCACCAGGACATCTGCTTTTTCAGTTTCAGAGTTTGACAGATTTCCGTTACTTAAGAAAAAATACACAATTCTAGTTTGTAGTGTATATTTTGACATCTTTGTATGTTTGTACTAGTCACCCAGTAGATCAGTGATCCTTCAACAAAGTAAAATTCACCACACAAGTGTGAAGTTATTTTTATAAATAAACCCAGTTTATGGCTCATTTTCACAACTTATAGTTCCTAGGCTAAATTTTCCAAAAGGGGGTCAAGCTTTCATACCTATGTATGCGAAACTTGGACCATATCAAGAATACAAAAAGAAAATCAAACCTATCAGCTCTGGTGAGAAAAACACAGGACTTCCTTGTCTTGAGGACTTCCCCGATAGCTCAGCTGGTAAAGAATCCTCCTGCAAGGTGGGAGACCTGGGTTCAGTCCCCGGGTTGGGACTATCCCCTGGAGAAGGGAAAGGCTACCCACTCCAGAATTCTGGCCTCGAGAATTCCATGGACTGTGTAGTCTGCAGGGTCGCAAAGAGTTGGACACGACTGAGCGACTTTCACTCACTTACTCCTTGTCTTGAATCTAAATACTAAAAATTGTCTCATAATATATCGGTTATTCAGCAAGGAATTCTGTGGTGTAGGTTCACAAAACATGTCTAGCCATAGAGATGTGAGAGGTTTGGGATAGGCAAAACCAGTGAAGGTAGTCAAACGTTACAAACTTCAGTTATAAGCAAGTGCTTGGGATGTAATGTACAACTTCGTGGCTGTAGTTAACAGCGCTGTACAGTATTCTGTATTTGCTATAAAGCTTTCATCATAAGAAAAACACAGTGACTGTATGTGGCCATGGATGTTGACTGAACCTATTATGGTAATAATTTTGCAATATATACATTAATCAAATCAGTATATTGTACACCCTAAAACAAGGTTATATGTCAATTATGTCTCAATTAAAAGAAAAAGAATTTGATCACTGCTTTAAGTAAGTATACCCTGAGAAATGAGAGCTTCCCAGGTGACATTAATGGTAAAGAACAAAACTGCCCATGCAGGAGACACAAGAGAGGCGGATTTGGTCCCTGGATTGGGAAGATCCCCTGGAGGAGGAAATGGCAACCCACTCCAGCATACTTGCCTAGAGAATCCCGTGGACAGAGGAGCCTGGTGGGCTGAAGTCCACGGGGTCACAAAGAGTCGGACGCAACTGAAGTAACTTAGCACGCACACCCTGAGAAATGACTTTGACAGTTTAAACTGCTGGGAGCTGTCTTACTTTGGGCTCCCCCCAAGTCAGGCCTTTTGACCGACTTGGACACAGGGAGCTCCTTGTGTGAGGTGATCCCAAGAGGCACAAGCGAAAGAGTGAAGAAAGTGAGCAGGTAAGGGGGACAAGCTAAAAACATTTGCCTGCTATATTTAAAATGGACACGCAACAAGGACCTACTGTATAGCAACAGAGAACCCTGATCAATGTTATATGGCAGCCTAGATGGGAGGGGAGTTTAAGGGAGAATGGATACATGTGTGTGTATCCAAAAGGCTGAGTCCTTTTGCTGTCCACCTGAAACTATCACAGCACTGTTAATCAGCTATACTCTAATACAAAATAAGGTTAAAAAAAAATTTTTTTTTAATTGCATTTGTGTGCAGGTTACCACTATGGGCAACTCAGAGCCAATTCTGCTGGTATCCTCTGAGAAACTGTGTGGAACACACCCAAGAATCCTAAGACTAGGACCCGGGAGGCTGGGACTTCTATCCCCCAGTTATTAAAAGCTGCATACAAGAGGATTAACCTTGTACCTTCTACTTCCAACTACCCTTATTTGCAGCAGAAAGGCTTCCTCAGGCCAAGAGAGGCCCTCAGTCAGAGAAGAAAGCATAAGGTAGGAGGTTTATCAGCATCTACAGCAGCTGCCTGAACTCAGATAGGCCAAGGAGACATGGTGTAGGGCACTACCTTTGTCTGCTATAGGGCACACAGCTCTTTGTTCCATCAGCTAGAGTGGTATTCAGTATTTCCTGAGCACTTACTCTGTATCAGGCACAGTGCTAATGACCTGTGTATCATATCATTTAATCCTTGCATCAGCCTCTGAGAGGTAGATACTATGATTCACACCCTCTACAGACAAAACAATTAAAAAATTTGCCAAGATGACAAAGCAAGTAAATGGTGGAGGTTTAAACATGGGTAGCCTGAATCTAGGGGTCTTTACTCTTGAAGGGCTAAGGGCAGAAATCAGAAGCACAGGTAACTCAAAGATGGGGAAATAGTGAGGCATGTAATCCTCAGAAAAGGCTTCATTGTGGAAATAAACTTGAGGAGTACTGTAAGCAGTAGTTTAAGTGGGAAAGTGCAGAAAAAGAAATGAGCTTGTATATGATAAGAATACGGAAAGATGAAGGTAGAAGAGGCTATAACGTGATGAGCATGAGTTCAGCAAAATATCCTCACTAGAGAGTACACAGAGTTGATCCTTATTATGGAGTGAGGAACTTGTAATATTACATGTAATTCTTTGTTCATTCAGCAAATATGTATTGAGCATCTGCTTAATACTGGCCATTGGAGGTACAGAGATTTTTTTTTTTAACCCAGACATGCTCTGCTAAGGCAGATACCCATTCAGTAGATATTTGTTGTTTCTGTTTTTCAGTACTGGACTCTATCTTTCAGTGAATAACCCATTCATGAAGGTCACATGAAGTTCTACTCCATCTCCTTTTACCCCCTACACACACACACACACACACACACACACACACACAAACACAGGGCACATGATTGTAGCCTGGCCAGTTAGAGCACCCAGCCTCTTGGCTTCAGTGATTGTGTCAGAGATAGACTGTGTTGTGCTCTGCTCAGTTGCTCAGTCATATATGACTCTTTGCAACCCCATGGACTGTAACCCACAAGCCCACCAGGCTTCTCTGTCTGTGGAATTTTCCAAGCAAGAATACTAGAGCAGGTTTCCATTTCATATTTAAGAGAATCTTCCCAACCCAGCATCAAACCCACCTCTGTTGTGTCTCCTGTATTGGCAGGTGGATTCTTTACCACTGTGCCACCTGGAAAGCCCTTTAGAGATGGACACATGACTTAATTTAGATTTTTCATCTGGAGCAAGAAGGGATGTTTTCTTCTGGTGACCAGGGTTAATGAGTTGATCAGATGTGCGTATGAAGCTGCCATTCTGCCCACCACTAGGAAAAAGGGTAAAGTCAAACAGAGACAAGATTTGAGTAATGGTCAGTCTGTGCCCTGCCAATTTGTGTGTGTGTGTATGTGTGTATCGCTTGGACTCAATGATAATAGTAAACAAAAGATAAATCTCATCTCAAACTTCTCCAAAGAAGCCCTGCTAATCGCATAGAAGAAGGGAGTTTGGTTGGCAAGCTGTTCTTAACATGTCTTCTTATTCAATTCAGTTCAGTCACTCAGTCATGTCTGACTCTTTGCAACCCCATGGACTGCAGCACACCAGGCCTCCCTGTCCATCACCAAATCTCAGAGTTTACCCAAACTCATGTCCATAGAGTCAGTGATGCCATCCAACCATCTCATCCTCTGTCGTCCCCTTCTCTTCCTGCCTTAAAACTTTCCCAGCATCAGGGTCTTTTCCAGTGAGTCAGTTCTTCACATCAGGTGACCAAAGTACTGGAATTTCAGCTTCAGCATCAGTCCTTCCAATGATTATTCAGTACTGATTTTCTTTAGGATGGACTGGTTGGATCTCCTTGCAGTCCAAGGGACTCTCAAGAGTCTTCTCCCAACACCACAATTCAAAAGCATCAATTCTTCAGCACTCAGCTTTCTTTACAGTCCAGCTCTTACATCCATACATGACTGCTGGAAAAAATATAGCATAGTCTTCTTATTAAATTCAACCAATTGAAGATGCTAAATTATAGTACACTGGCCCACTCATCACATACCAATAGACCCACTGAATATTTTTATATATGGGATTTGAAAAAATTGTGTAGATTTTAGATAAAAATCTAAACTTTAGGTTAAGTTTTCCTTGATTGAAGGAGCCAAATTGAGTATTGAATCCTAATTATAATCCTCCTTTTATTAAAAATCTTTCTTTTCTTACTCACTTTGGTTCATGTTCATTGGCTTGATGTCCAGACTTTTAGGGTTGTCATAAGTTGGCCACATGTGGAATTTCTTTCACAAGATTTAAGAAATTAGAGGAACTAAACAGAGAAATGCAAAACTAAAAGTACTTTCAGAAAAGAATGTTCTTGAATCATGGGACATATCCTGATTTAAAACAACTACTTTTTCAAGAGGACACTTGGAATGAAAATAAAAATCTGGAGAAGTAGTGCATGGTACCGCAAAGAGAGAGGTTCAATAGAAGAGAAAAGAAGTGGATTTTATCAAACTTTGAGATGCCAGTGGGTATTTCTGCAGCTGATGCCTATTCAGGATAAAGGATTAAATGGTTTTATTTATTAAAAGATTTTTATCTGAGATGCTTCAGTCATTTGTAAAGAAGCTAAATTATATGGGGAGAAAGGTGGGAGGGGGGTTCAGGATTGGGAACTCATGTACACCCGTGGTGGAGTCATGTCAATGTATGGCAAAATCAGAAATCAGGGGAAAAAAAAATAGTAAAGTCAATTGAATCAATATTTTTGAGCATCTGCTATGTGCCAAGGAATGATTGGAACACAGTCCCTAAATCTAGGGGACTAAAATCCTTTTCTCTTTCTCCACATGTTTTCTTCTGTATTGGCCTCATTGTTTTCAAGTAGGATCCAATATGCCTGTTTTAGGTCTTTAAGTCCAGAGGAGGAAACATGACAATTGATCAGGTCTACATCTGACATTTTTCTTGGCTTCAGGATCACTGCAGATGGTGATTGCAGCCATGAAATTAAAAGACGCTTACTCCTTGGAAGGAAAGTTATGACCAACCTAGACAGCATATTAAAAAACAGAAACATTACTTTGTCAACAAAGGTCCATCTAGTCAAGGTGATGGTTTTTCCAGTGGTCACGTATGGATGTGAGAGTTGGACTGTGAAGAAAGCTCGGTGCCAAAGAATTGATGCTTTTGAACTGTGGTGTTGGAGAAGACTCTTGAAAATCCCTTGGACTGCAAGGAGAAGCAGCCAGTTCATCCTAAAGGAGATCAGCCCTGAGTGTTCTTTGGAAGGTCTGATGTTTTGAAGCTGAAACTCCAATACTTTGGCCACCTGATGTGAAGAGCTGACTCATTGGAAAAGACCCAGATGCTGGATAAGATTGAAGGTGGGAGGAGAAGTGGATGACAGAGGATTAGATGTTTGGATGGTATTACTGACTCAATGGATATGAGTTTGGGTAAACTCCGAGAGTTGGTAATGGACAGAGAGGCCTGGCGTGCTGTGGTTCATGGGATCGCAAAGAGCTGGACACAACTGAGAAACTGAACTGAACTGAGGCAAAAACATCAGATGTCTACTCTGTGGGGATACTAAAATAAATAACTCTTGATCTCATGTTGCAAATGTCCCCATCCTGAGGCCTCTGTCTGTGACTCACTTTCAGGGAAGAGGTAAAGGATGGACAGGGAGTGAATGCATTGGATAATCATCAGAGTGGAACATCTAAGTCTGATCTCTCTTTTCCTACCTGTAGCCTAAGAGGCCATTTGAGGTAGGATGAAAATGAAATGTCAAAGACCAGGAAGGATTCATAATCTGAGATAAAGGCATATGCCCTCTAGGTGAGGCATGGACAGTCAGTGGGATAGAGGATATCTAGGTAGTATCATCTGCAGTTCTCATACAAGAGCCCTTTATTGAGTATTTGCCAAGGGCAGGAAGCTGATACATACTCTACACACTCATTGGCTGATGACAATAAAAATGATTGCTTAGTGTGATGATATCCATATGATAGGTACTCAATATCAGGCCATGCATGTCCATATAACTTGAATATCAAAAATGGACATAAAAAAATGAAAATTTGGGGGAAAGTAAAAAATCATCATTTAGAGCTGCTGCTGCTGCTGCTAAGTCACTTCAGTCGTGTCCAATTCTGTGCGACCCCATAGATGGCAGCCCACCAGGCTCCCCCATCCGTGGGATTCTCCAGGCAAGAGCACTGCAGTGGGTTGCCATTTCCTTCTCCAATGCATGAAAGTAAAAAGTGAAAGTGAAGTCGCTCAGTCGTGTCCGACCCTTCGCGACTCCATGGACTGCAGCCTACCAGGCTCCTCAGTCCATGGGATTTTCCAGGCAAGAGTACTAGAGTGGGGTGCCATCGGCCATTCTCAAACATTAAGTCCCAGACCCCTCTACATTCTTATAAATGAGGGCTACAGAGAGCTTTTCATTTGTGTGGAATACGTCTGTGGATATTTAGAAGATTACCAAATTAGAAATCAAAGCTAAGAAATGTATAAAAACGGCCATTCTCAAACATTAGTCCCAGACCCCTCTACATTCTTATAAATGAGGGCTACAGAGAGCTTTTCATTTGTGTGGAATACGTCTGTGGATATTTAGAAGATTACCAAATTAGAAATCAAAGCTAAGAAATGTATAAAACAGAAAAATATGCATTTTATTAGCCATCAGAACAACAGCTACATCCTATAGCAGTTTTCCTTCTGGAAAACTCCACCATATACTTGCAAGAGAATGAGATTGAAAGTGACCAATAACATTTTATTATTATTGTGAAAATAGTTTTGATCTCATGAATCCCTTGGAAGGGTTTCATATTCCTCAGGGATCTTTGAGTCACAGTTTGAGGAGTTCTGATCTAGAGTTTTCATAAACATTAAGTATTTCCAGGGAGCTAAATAGAAATATTGAATATGAAATTACTTGCAAGACTTATTTGCAGCATACGTTCACATGGTTTAGACCTTGATTTCTAATTATCAGAGGAAGAAGCAGGATTTCACTTCTGTTCTCTTCCATTTAAACATTCTGTGAATCAAGGGAAAAAAACACACCCACACATAGAAGGGTATTGGGTTTGGTTTTGTTTGAAATCTTTCCAATGACTACTATTTTTTTCCTTTTGAAGAGTTTTTGGACCCTTCAATAAATAGTTTAGTACCACTGGCCTCATTAAAATTCGAAGTTTTTCTGGTAGAATCTTTGCTAGATGTTGTATACAATGGTCTTTCATTGTATACATTGGTTCAAAGTGAAGTGATGTATTTAGGAACAGATGTTCTGGAGGATGGCTTGGATAAGCAGGAAGGGATTAAGCAGGACATAGTCAAGGATTCCCTGAGACCGCAAACATGAAGTGTATTAGAATGGGTGAAGAGAGGAAGCTACCTCATACCTTTTCCTGGGCAGTGTGAAAAATGGATTCTTTTTCATTGTTAACTTCAGAGGCACCAAGTCATCCCCAAGAATTCTTTTCCAGGGATAGACAGTGTGGGGTCACCCTGAGCGTCTCTCCATTCATTCCCACTAGAACTAATATGCAAGAAAGTCATTTTCCTTGCATCTGTGTTTTGCCCCAAATTTGACCTGGTGCTCCGTCATGGGTAGCGAAAATAAACAGGATCCCTGCCTTCATGCTACTTACAGCCTAGGAGGAGAGGCAGGCAAAACACAGGTTCACAAATAAGCAGTGTGACTTCAGACAGGCACTAGAGCAATAAACAAGACAAATTAAGCAGTGAAGTGGGATAATGGGATGGACAGGCCCTTTAGATTAGGTGGTCAAGGGAGGTCTCTCAGTGGTGGTGAAACTTGCCTTGAGAATCTGAATGAAGAGATAAATCTGACGGTGGACAGCTTGAAGGCCAGTTAAGATGCCCCAGTGGGCGGGGGAGTTGTGTTCCAGGAAGAGAAGGTATCAAGTGGGTGTGATGATAACAAACAAGATCCAAATGATGTCAGACCTGTAAGCCATGATGAGGTGTTTGCATCTGGCCCTGAGTGGGAGGGGAAGCCTTAAAGGAGAGCTTTATGCCACAGAGTGACATGCTGTGATTTATGTAAGAGATTTCTGGTTGCTACGTGGAAAATGAATTCTTAGATGTCATGTTTCAAATGCAACTTGAAAAAAGTATGATTAATCCCCTGTTGCTGGCAAAGCATCAGGAACATGGATGACATTATATTTGCTGACAATGAAGAGCAGTTTCCATCCTGAGCTGATAAATTTATTGAACAAACTGTGTTTAGTTAACTAAGATGAACAGGGTTTCCTTATGCATTAGACTTTTCTTCCCCCCAAAAAGAGAATTTGTGTATTTGTGGTAATACTAACAACCTGAAGAACTGGAAATTTATAACTTCATGGCCACTTGACAGGGCAATAGCTTTTCAGTGGTTTAAAGGAGATTGCATTTTGTTCTATATATATGAACGATTCCTGCTTATTTTATTATAATCTGGCAGATATATTGAATTTCCTTCCCAGCAAGGATTCTGTTAGTTTCCCTATCCTGAACATTCAACGAGGTCGTTATTATGTGAAGAATGAAATGACAGCTGACAGAAGAAGAAAATGGCCAAATAACTGCTGATAAGGGTGACTTTTTGACAGAGCAGTATAGTAATAGAATGCATTGTATTTCTAGGTCTTGGAATTCTTCTTTTTGAAAGCATTTGGATTTTAAAAAAATCAACTTTAGTAATTAGACTTCTGCCTTGAATTTTGGGCGTTGGAAACTGTTTACAATTCACCTAGTAGTAGCAACTGCAATTGTCAGTTACTTGCAAGCATTACAATAAAGCTTCCCTGATGGCTCAGATGGTACAGCGTCTGCCTACAATGTGGGAGACCTGGGTTTAGTCCCTGGGCCGGAAAGAAGGAAATGGCAACCGACTCCAGTATTCTTACCTGGAAAATTCCACGGACGGAGGAACCTGGTAGGCTACATACAGTCCATGGGGTTGCAAAGAGTTGGACACAACTGAGCGACTTCACTTTCTTTCTATTACAATAAATGTAATATATTATCTCATAATATGAGTGTGTCTCATCCAGTCAATTGAAAATGTGATAAGCAAAAACTGAGATTTCTTGTACAAAAAAAAAAAGAAGTGGGTGTTAGAAACACCGCGGGAAGAAAAAGCCACCTCTAAGGACCGTCCATGGAAACCTTTATTGGGTGGTTGCTCTCGGGCAGACTCCCGGGAATGAGCGGGCAAGGGAAGGGAGTCTGCGAGGTATGGGGTTTGGGAAGGGGGTTTTATAGTCAGGGCTGGCGTTCAAGCCAGGTCCTCCCACATAAGGTAGGAAGTGCGGGCTGTAGTGGTGATTGGCACTTGATTGAGCCAGGCCATAGGGTTGGTTCCCAGAAGTTTGGTCCACTTCTGGTTCCTGTTTGGGTGATGGCCAACCACCGGGACCTTCCACAACACTTTTCTGGAGCTTTTCATCGCGACATGCCCAAACATGCTCTATCTCTCATCCCGGCCTTTTTGATATAGGACAAGGGGCGCCAGTTCTCTCTGGCTACTTCCTGCTGAACAGGGGCAACGAGGGGTAGGGTGTGGCCAGGATTGAGTAAGGGCATCGTGGGAACCGGGGTGAGGGTCATTTAGGGGACAGCGGTTGCATCCTCCTGGTTCAGGCGAGTGTAAGCCGCCGTCATCAGGATCTTGCCCGTTGTTGCTGGCACCATTTCCTGCAGGCGTCTGTGTAAAAGCAGCATTGCTCTTGCAGGAACAGGCAGATCCCTCCTTCCTTGGCAGTTAACAGATCCAGGCCTCGTCGGTTCTGGAGGACCACTTCTGCCAGGGAGTCAGTTTGGCTCTGGAGCTCCAGCATGGTGTCGGCCATGTGCTGTACATCAGAGATCATCTGTTGGGAGAGCTTGACATATGTGTGTTGAGACATGCCTATACCCGTGGCTCCCATGATCACACCTGAGGATATGCCCAGTCCCACCAATAGGGGGATCATCTGGATAGCCCGTTTTTGTCTCCCAGCTATATGGCCTAGGCTGGGTATGGGGACGGGGTCTTTCCCTGATATGAGGTCTATGGTAGGAGGGTTGCGACAACACATGTCCCCGTCCAATTGGTAGGGAGGAAAGTGTATGCCAAATTTCCTCTGCAGACCAGGACTAGGGGAGGGGGGGCACATATCGAGATGTTGGTATACTCGACATTTGAGCAGTTGGCATATTCCTGGATCCCCACATCTAGGGCCATCTCATTGTCGGCTACAAGGCCCATCAAACAGTTTCCCCCGGTTGCAGGTCCCACCGGTTGCACCCTTAGGCGGTGTCACCCTGCACGTAGATGGATCATCAGCTGAGACATTTGTCAGGGAATAATTGGCCAGGACGGCCAGAGGGTGGGGTGTACCCAGGGCCATGCATATCCAGCAATCCTGAGCCAGCTGGGGGTTCGACTGATTTAGGATTTTCCAGGAAAGTTGTATAGTGTCAGCAGTTTGTGGGTCCACTTGGAGAGGCCCTCGCCTCTCCGGGAGGGCTAGTGGGTGATGCTGGATTTTTGGGAACATTCGGTCTATGATTGTCTGGATCTTTTGGTGGACTTTTAGCAGTACCTGATCTCCCAGGGCCAGAGGCTGAGTTGGCCCCTCATCGTCCGGTCTGCATGTTCCCTCAGCAAGGATTGTAGGAGGGAGAAGAAGGGGAGGTACCCCGCGAGTGAGGGAGCCTCTCCCTCTGGGAGGTGAGTCAGGAGACAGGGTCTGCCGTAGAGCAGTTCAAAAGGGGTCAAACCTGTTTTTGAGTGTGGTGTGATGCGAATACAAGTAAGCGCCAGAGGAAGGAGGTCAACCCAGGACAGCTGCAGTTCTGAAGCAAGCTTGGTCAAGTGCGTCTTGATGATGCCGTTCACCCGCTCTACCTTGCCTAACGATTGGGGCCGATAGGGGAAGTAGAGATGCCAGGCAATGCCCAGGGCCACAGCCACCTTTTGGGAGATCTGTGAGATGAATGCAGGCCCATTGTCAGACTGGAGAGAGGTCGGCAACCCAAATCTGGGAATGAGATGGGTCGTCAAGATGATGAGGTGAGATGGTCAGGGGTTGGCCATGAATCAGCTTTTTAGCATCAGCGTACAATGTTGTCGCCACTGCCAGTGCCTGCAGGCAGCAGAACCATCCCCTGGCTGTGGGGTCAAGTTGTTTGGATATGTAAGCAATAGGCAACAGTTCGGAGCCGACTGATTGCACTAAGGCACCAAAGGCTATCCCTCCCTTTGCATCAGTATATAGATGGTGTGGGTAGTTTGGATTTGGGAGAAAGAGAGGGGATGCAGCCAGTAGGGTTGAGCGTAAAGCGTGAAAGGCCTAAGTCACTTCGGTAGGGGAGGACAGCGGTCCTGTGGGAGTCTCTTTAGCAGCGGCGGCATATAGAGGTTTGGCCAGGGTGGTGTAATTTGGGACCTAGTGTCGGAAGAATCCCGTCAGTCCTAAGAAGGACAATATCTGGTCTCCGCTGGCCGGAGGGCAGATAGACCTGAGGAGGCTACACCGGTCTGCTGTCAGGGCCTTTGTGGTGGGAGTGATTTGGAGGCCTAGATAGACAACAGAAGTCTGAGTTAGTTGAGCCTTAGATTGCCAGGCTCTGTAGCCCTGAGAACCAAGGAAATTAAGGAGAGTTGCAGTATGTTGGCGGGAGGTTTCTTTGGAGGGGCTGCAAAGGAGCAGGTCGTCTACGTATTGGAGGAGGGTGCTAGGGCGAAGCGAGCATCTGGCCAGGTCCCGGGACAGGGCCTGCCCAAAGTAGTGGGGACTGTCTCTGAACCCCTGAGGGAGTACAGTCCATGTGAGTTGTGTGGTCAGCTGGGGGTCGGGGTCAGTCCAGGTGAAAGCAAAGAGGAATTGGCAGTCGCGGTGAAGTGGGATGGTAAAAAAGGCATCTTTGAGGTCAATAACAGTGAAATGAGAGGTTTTAGGAGGGATGGAAGAAAGGAAGGTGTAGGGGTTAGGGACAAGTGGATGGGCAGGGACCACTGCGGAGTTAATCAGGCGGAGATCCTGCACTAGTGGGTAGTTTCCCGAGGTCTTCTGAACAGGAAGGACAGGCATGTTGCAGGGGGAAGTCGTGGGGGTCAGGAGGCCCTGCCCCATGAGGCGGTCCATGATGGGTTTTAGCCCCCTGAGGTTACGGGTAGACAAGGGAAACTGGGGCCGGGCTGGGAAACAGGTGGGGTCCCTTAGCTGGATAAGGACTGGAGGGTGGTGCCGAGCCACCACCAGGACTCGGGTGTCCCAGACCGCAGGATTAACAGAAGAGACTGGAGAGCCAGCAAGTAGCATTAGGAAGGCCCCTGACATGGGAGCCGATCCTGAAGCCAGGTGAAGAGTGGCCTTTAGCTTAGCAAGTATATCTCTCCCCAGAAGAGGAGTAGGGCAGGAGTGGATGACTAAAAAGGAGTGGGCAAAACAGGCAGGAGTCTAGTTGACGGGATAGTGGTTGAGTTTGGAGCGGGCGCGAGGGTTGGCCGTCAATTCCCATAACCAAAACCTGGGAAGGACGTAGAGCACCCCCAAAAGAGGGAAGGACCGAATAGGTAGCCTCCGTATCAACCAGAAAATTGACGGACTTACCCACTACCTGGAGCGTTACCCTGGGCTTGGCTTGGGTTATCGGGGTCCCCGAGTCTGGGCGGCGTCAGTCATCGTCGAAGCTCAGCAGCTCCAAGGCTGGAGGAGGGCAGGAGGTCTCCCTAGAGCACTCTGGTCCCTGGCCCCTAGAGGTCAGGGCCCCAGAGGCCTGGGGACAATCACTAGCCCAGTGTCCTCATTGTTTGCATCTTGGCTTGGAGGGAGGCCGCGGATTGGGACACATCTTAGCCCAGTGTCCTTCCTGGATGCACTTAAAGCAGGCCCCCGGGGTGGGGTTTTGGGACCCTGAGCCCGCTGCCGGCCCCAGGGCCACTACCAAGGCCTGGGTTTGTTGATTTAGGAGGCTCGCCTGAATTCGGCCTTTTGCTTGAGCCTTGCCTTTCGGCTGGCCTCAGCAGTTTCCACGCGGGCGTTGTAAACCTTAAAGGCCATTTTTACCAGGTCTCAAATAGGGGTCTGAGGGCTGTCCTCGGCCTTGGCCAGCTTTTTCCGGATGTCAGGTGCAGATTGGGAGATAAAACGGTTGGCCAAGGTGGCCGCCCAGATGGGGGACTCAGGGGACAGCCTGGTGTATTGAACGAGGGCTTCAGTCAGCCGATTAAGAAACATGTCTGGGTTTTCGTTGGGCCCGAGTCACCTCATCTAGTTTGAGGAGGTTTACAACGTTATGAGAGGACACCTCCATCCCATCGAGGATACACTCTATCATATAGCGTACCTGCAGCTGGCTGCCACCCTCTTCCTGGTAGTTCCAGAGTTGGTGTCAGAAACCGCCTGAGCTCCTGGGGGACGCTCGGGGGAGGGGTTGGCAAAGTGTCATTGGTTGGCTTGAGCCTTGGCTGCCATCCAAATGGCCTGCCTCTCTTCGAGGGTGGTGGTAGACCCCAGGATGACATATATGTCCTGCCATGTTAAGGCATAAGCGTGGGTCAGACCAGTGAACTGCTTAATGTACTGAGTGGGGTTGGAGGAAAAGGATCGAAGTTTGGTCTCAATCTGTGCTAAGTCTTGGAGAGAAAAGGGGATGTGGACTTGGGCTAGACCCTCAGCTCCGGCCACTTGTCACAGAGGGAACAATGGGCCTGGGGGAGGGGGAGGAGAGGCCCCCTCCGGAGGGTTGTGGGAGCGGGTGTGGGAGCTAACCTGAGAGGGAGAGGGGGTAATGGGGGGAGAGGGAGGATGCAGGATAGGGTTAAGAGTGGGAGGCTGGGAGTGCACGTGGTGCTCAGGGTGGGGCGAGAGCTCAACGTCCAAAAGGCCTGAACGTTAGGGGACCTCAGACCATTTTCCCGTTCTCTTCCGGCAGTAATTATCTAAATCATGGAGGACATCAAAGTCTGATGTCCCTGTGGCTGGCCAGTGAGAGTCGTTATCTAGAGGATATTGTGGCCAGGCCTGTGAGCACAAATAGGTAAGCTACTTGGGGCGAATGTAGCCCATTAGCTGTAAGGTCCGTAGATTAGCCAATAAACATTCTAAGGGAGTGGACCAGTTGGGTGTGGGTTTGGAAGCCGTCAATCCCATGGTGACCACATGGAGGTCACCCCTGTCATCCGGACGTCTCTGGGCATGTCAGGGGGCCGGTGGGGCCTCAGAGGCCAGGGTCCGTTCAGCTGTTTGGGACGTCTCCCTCACAAGCTGGGGACCGGGTAAGGCTTAAGCCGGAGGTTTACTCTGCCACTTGGGACGTCTCCCTCGTGAGCCGAGAACCGGAGGCAGGCAGGAAGCTGCCGTGGGAGGGCCCAGTAAGTGCGCACAGGTTACGGGCCCTAGGAAATGGTCGCCTGGGATGGCGGGTCCCAAAGCCGAAGGGACTTACACCATAGTCTGCCGTCAGGGAGGTTGGTCAGCCGCCTGGGTCCGGGGCTACCATGGTGGTGGAGCTCGAGGGGGCCTCAACGGCGAGTGCCGGAGGCCTCACCTCGAGCCCCACGTTGGGCGCCAGATGTTAGAAACGCCTCAGGAAGAAAAAGCCACCTCTAAGGACCGTCCATGGAAACCTTTATTGGGTGGTTGCTCTCGGGCAGACTCCCGGGAATGAGCGGGCAAGGGAAGGGAGTCTGCGAGGTATGGGGTTTGGGAAGGGGGTTTTATAGTCAGGGCTGGCGTTCAAGCCAGGTCCTCCCACATAAGGTAGGAAGTGCGGGCTGTAGTGGTGATTGGCACTTGATTGAGCCAGGCCATAGGGTTGGTTCCCAGAAGTTTGGTCCACTTCTGGTTCCTGTTTGGGTGATGGCCAACCACCGGGACCTTCCACAACACTTTTCTGGAGCTTTTCATCGCGACATGCCTGAACATGCTCGACCTCTCAGTGGGGAGGGGAGGTGTTGGGGGAGAAATTCTGCCTTCAGATTGCAACATAGAAATTCTGCTTTTCCAGGCTTTGGACTCAAGTTCATGACATCAACTATTACCTAGATCTCTGGGCTGCTGGCTTACCCTGTGCATTTCAGATTTGCCAGCCCCCACACTCACATGAGCTAATTCCTTAAAACAGATTCCTTAAATTCCTTATAATATGTATCCTGTTAGTACTATTTCCCTGGAGAACCCTGACTAATAAACTCCTTTCCCCAGCAGCTCTGCCTCTAGAAACTTATCCAAAGAACATACAGATATCCAAAGATACATGTTCAAGGCATTGTTTCAGTGTTTAAAGATGGGAAATAAAAAAATTTCCACCACTGGAGGATCATTAAGAAAATTATTATGCAATGTGCACTAATATAGAACATTCTAAACAATATGATAATTCATATATCCTCTAGGTATATTGGGCTTCCCTGGTGGCTCAGACGGTAAATAATCCGCCTGCAGTGTGGGAGACCTGGGTTCAGTCTCTGGGTTGGGAAGATTCAACCCAGGGATTTTTAGGTATATTATAAGACTTGAGAATCTTATTAGGTACTAAACAGTAGTTTAAAGACCCTGTTTGATTTCCATCTTTAAGTTGTTAATACTAATTGAAATTATGAACACCTTAACGTTTTCCTTCTCTAATCATTTCTGTATTGATTGAACCTTTATACATAGCATATTTTGACTGTTAATAAATCAAATCAGTTTGATCTAAACTCTAAACAAAAGGTCAGCTCAGACAGATTTCTGCAGTCCTCTCTCACGTGAACTGTATGTGTTCCAAATATTAAAATCTTTTAGTTGAAGCCTTTAAATTGTTTATTTGTGAGACATTTCTGTACTAACTAGATAAAATGGACAGAGAGAGGCAGTTGCCTGGACATTCAAGTATAAAAAAAAAAAAAACAAAACTCTGAGACTCGTTTATTTCGTAATTCACTTGAGTATAGCACCATAGTTAGGGAAGGCAAACAAGAAGGGAAAAAAATTTCTTCCTGAAATATACAGATAACGACCTCATTATCTATTTTAATTTGACAATGTAGAGGCAGTCTGAGTTCCCTATGACTCAAACTCTATTTGAAGAAACTAAAATTAATAAATCATAGCTTATGAGAATGGCAGTGCCTCTTTGCAAGTCATTATATGGTTTCAGAGTTTTTCTTCTTTCAGTCCTGCTCCAGGCCATGCCCTGGCTTCCACAGATCCATTTCTTTTTAATCGCCTTGGAGTCTACCTTTTTACTTTGAAATGTTTTTCTATACAAATGCAAACTTGTGGAGGGGGGATGAAATTTGAAAAGATCCTCCTAGCATAGTGCACTTTCAGTAAATTTGATAAATATCTTTCTGGCCCATGGAACTGATATGCACATACCAGGGAGGAAAGCCAGTCATTTTCCAGTCTTATCTTCATATGAACAAGCACAGCAAATTGCATAAAAAAGAGTATTCTTTCCATGTCTAGCTCAGTTCTCTCTGCCCAATATTCTCCTTGAGAAAAAAAGTATCTTCCCTAATGGTAAGGTAAAGAACAGAAAAAAGTAATAGAAAGTTCTTCCCATGGAAACCAATAAGCTTTAGTTCATTTAATGCAGAATCACATCAAGGAGATAAGCCTTTGTGTTTAACAGCTAGAATATATACAGTGTTTTTTCTTTCCCTTAGTTTTGTTTTCTTCTTTTAGGAAAATATTTTTAGTGACTACCTGATGTGCTTTGGTTGCAAATCTTGGAGATGAAGCTGATTTTGATTCAAACTTAGGGCAAAAACATCTGCAAAAGTGATTCTGGCTGCCTAAAGCAACGCCTTTTACCTGAAAATAAGGAAGTTGGAAATAAGCTCTCCTGTCTAGCAGATAGGAGTATAGGTACCACCTCCAGGTCCACTGACCTTCCTGGTAACAGAGAGCAACATTAAAATACCTAAGGTGCTCCTCAAAGGGTATTTGTAACCTGGATTGTTTTCATTTTGCCTAGTAATGACCCCTTTTGTCCACAGAGGCATTTCAGGTAAACAGATCCTTTTCAGCTTCTGATCTGTGAGTCTGATGTCTCAGACAGAGTCTTTCCAGGTTCCTTTGCAGGATAAGGACTTCAAACTTGTGTCCAGCTTTAGCAACCAGAGAGCAGATTCTGGAGCCTTCTCTCAGCTCTCAACTTCAACTAGCATGTTTCCCAAGACTCTTCTCAGTCCTCACACTGTCCCCATCTTCTGCCTTTTCCACCCTAAATAGATCCTGTACCTAACGCTCCATGAAGTCAGACACTCCCCAGATTTTGACCACAGCATAAAAACACACTTCAAGAGGTACTGGTGGCATAAAGGAAATCCTTGATATAATCAATGTGTGAGTCTTGAGAAACAGTTTGAAACTACCCATGAGCCCAGGAAACGTGGAACAAAATATCACAGATCCCAGACACTCTAGCATTCAGCCCATGACCACTCTCCTGCTAAGAAACAACCTAAGGTGGAGATTAATAGAGAGAGGGAAAGTGAAAGGTGAAAGTCACTCATCTGTGTCCAACTCTTTCCAACACTATGGACTGTAACCAGCTAGGCTTCTCTGTCCATAGAATTCTCCAGGCAAGAATACTGGAGTGGGTAACCATTTCTTCCTTCACGGGATCTTCCCTACCCAGGGATCCAGCCCAGGTCCCTGCATTACAAGCACATTCTCTACTATCTGAGCCATTACTGACTGCAAGAAGTCTCTAAGAAAGGGCAGCCTTGCTGTGGGAAGTCAGTAAATGAGTGAGTGATAAAAAACAATGAATAGTATTAAATACTATATTTTTTCACGTGGGAGGTTAAGAGTAAAAACTTTGGGGTCATATACACTCTGTTTTGGGCTTCCCCGGTGATGCCAGTGGTAAAGAACCCACCTGCCAATACAGGAGACGTAAGAGACATAGGTTTGATCCCTGGATCGGGAAGATTTCCCCGGAGGATGGCAGTATGGATTCCAGTAATCTTGCTGGAGAACCCCATGGACAGAGAGGCCTGGCAGGGTAAAGTCCATGGGATCACAGAGAGTTGACCTCTACTGAAGCAATGCAGCACACACACAGACTGTGTTTGAAGGCCTTTGCCTCAATAAGTTGAATTATCACTGTGCTCCTCAGTTTCCTCTCCACTAAAAAGAAGGGAAATAGTACCCACTTTATCTAGTTTAAAGGTATAAGATAATACATGAAAGCCTTTGGTTTGGTGCCTAGCCTAGCATGCACTCAAAAAAGTTATCAGTTGGTGATCAGCTCACAGCAGTAGCAGAGGTGGGCTCATCATCACGTTCCTAAGTTCAGTTCAGTTCAGTTCAGTGCAGTCGCTCAGTCGTGTCCGACTCTTTGCGACCTCGTGAATCGCAGCACGCCAGGCCTCCCTGTCCATCACCAACTCCCAGAGTTCACTCAGACTCGGGTCCATTGAATCAGTGATGCCATCCAGCCATCTCATCCTCTGTTGTCCCCTTCTCCTCCTGTGCCCAAGCCCTCCCAGCATCCAAGTCTTTCCAATGAGTCAACTCTTCGCATGAGGTGGCCAAAGTACTGAAGTTTCAGCTTTAGCATCATTCCTTCCAAAGAAATCCCAGGGTTGATCACCTTCAGAATGGACTGGTTGGATCTCCTTGCAGTCCAAGGGACTCTCAAGAGTCTTCTCCAACACCACAGTTCAAGAGCATCAATTCTTCGGCAAATGCTCAAAATTCTCCAAGCCAGGCTTCAGCAATACGTGAACCCTGAACTCCCTGATGTTCAAGCTGGTTTTAGAAAAGACAGAGGAACCAGAGTTCAAATTGCCAACATCCATTGGATCATAGAAAAAGCAAGAGAGTTCCAGAAAAACATCTATTTCTGCTTCATTGACTATGCCAAAGCCTTTGACTGTGTGGCTTGACTAGATGGACCTTAGTCAGCAAAGTAATCTCTCTGCTTTGGAATATGCTATCTAGGTTGGTCATAACTTTTCTTCCAAGGAGTAAGCGTCTTTTAATTTCATGGCTGCAGTCACCATCTGCAGTGATTTTGGAGCCCCAAGAAAGAAAGTCTGACACTGTTCCCACTGTTTCCCCATCTATTTCCCATGGAGTGATGGGACCAGATGCCATGATCTTCATTTTCTGAATGTTGAACTTTAAGCCAACATTTTCACTCTCCTCTTTTACTTTCATCAAGAGGCTTTTTAGTTCCTCTTCACTTTCTGCCATAAGGGTGGTGTCATCTGCATATCTGAGGTTATTGATATTTCTCCCGGCAATCTTGACTGCAGCTTGTGTTTCTTCCAGTCCAGTGTTTCTCATGATGTACTCTGCACAGAAGTTAAATAATCAGAGTGACAATATACAGCCTTGACATACTCCTTTTCCTATTTGGAACCAGTCTGTTGTTCCATGTCCAATTCTAACTGTTGCTTCCTGACCTGCATACAGATTTCTCAAGAGGCAAGTCAGGTGGTCTGGTATTCCCCTCTTTCAGAATTTTCTGCAATTTATTGTGAATATTAGCATATTCCAAAGCAGAGAGATTACTTTGCTGACTAAGGTCCATCTAGTCAAGCCACACAGTCAAAGGCTTTGGCATAGTCAATGAAGCAGAAATAGATGTTTTTCTGGAACTCTCTTGCTTTTTCTATGATCCAATGGATGTTGGCAATTTGATCTCTGGTTCCTCTGTCTTTTCTAAAACCAGCTTGAACATCAGGGAGTTCAGAGTTCACGTATTGCTGAAGCCTGGCTTGGAGAATTTTGAACATTGCTTTACTGGCGTGTGAGATGAGTGCAATTGTGCGGTAGTTTGAGCATTCTTTGGCATTGCCTTTCTTTGGGACTGGAATGAAAACTGATCTTTTCTAGTCCTGTGGCCACTGCTGAGTTTTCCAAATTTGCTGGCATATTGAGTGCAGCACTTTCACAGCATCATCTTTCAGGATTTGAAATAGCTCTACTGGAATTCCATCACCTCCACCAGCTTTATTCGTAGTGATGCTTTCTAAGTAGCATCACCAAATGCCATGCTTCAGGTTCAGTAAGAAAACCAGGGGAAATGGCAGTCAGAGGGGACTTGTCCCTTTCAACCTTCTGTATAATCTTCACTCCCACTCCTCACAATTCATTGCCATCCCATCTTACCCTCTCTAATGAGTGGTGTATGGGGCTCAATAAATCCCTCGTGAATGAATAAAGGACTTGAGCATAGCAGACTTTTGCCTCTTCTCTTTGCCATCTGGGTGATCTTTGGTGATTCTTTCAAGTTGTCTGACCTCCAGCTTTCTCATCTATAAATGAAGAAGGTTGCTGGGAAGAGAAAATGAGATGTGTTTAAAAGTATATGTAAGCTCACAGGATCTTGTAGTCATTTATGTTGCAAGTTATACAGGCTGAGCAAGTACAGGTGTCTGCAAATGCACACTCAGATGCACTCATTATTCACACACATATACACATATGACTAGCAAAGGAAAAGACAGCCTAAAAACCAGACAAATGCCAGTATTTCCTAGTGGGAAGAGAGAAAGAAGTAGAGCAAGAGGATTTGAGTCTTTATCAACTGGTACAAAGATTGAAACAGGGGCTACAGAAAATTATTTTATGAGGAGAAGCGTACTCAGCACCACAGTTTGCCAGTTGCCTTCTGATATCCGCTTGGCCACTTTAATCCTGGCTGTCAGAAATTCTATGGCAGCAGCTTTTCTCCCAAATACCTTAATGCTTCCTGCATTTACTCCTGGTTGGGGTCACCACCCTTGGGATGTGTCATTACTGTCTCGCACTGAACCACCCCCAGGTATAATGTTAGGAGCTTAAGTCCTATTTTGTTCCATACCCGGTGAAACATACTGTCCACAATTTCAAAAGTCTTATGACCAGATGCCCTTTACTGCCACAGTGCTATCTGAAGATGAATCGGTACTGTCCTTTACTCTCCTCCTGTGAAGACCACAGATGCTATGATGGTCACAGTTTCAGTACCTGAGGCAGTCAGGTTCATTGTCCTCTGCTTACTTTTAAAGCAAATGTTAGGACAACCCAGGAAAAATTTGGAAACTTGGATGCTTTTAATGACTTCCTATTTGTTGGCCTAAAGTAATTCAACTCCATCATTGCTGGGTACCTTGAATGATGCATAATTCAAGTGCTTCAAAGTGGAAGCAGAACAAATGTTGGTATAGAATCTTATTCAGTGAAAACTGTCCATCTACTGGCAACCCACTCCAGTACCCTTGCCTGGAAGTACCTGAGGCAGTCAGGTTCATTGTCCTCTGCTTACTTTTAAAGCAAATGTTAGGACAACCCAGGAAAAATTTGGAAACTTGGATGCTTTTAATGACTTCCTATTTGTTGGCCTAAAGTAATTCAACTCCATCATTGCTGGGTACCTTGAATGATGCATAATTCAAGTGCTTCAAAGTGGAAGCAGAACAAATGATGGTATAGAATCTTATTCAGTGAAAACTGTCCATCTACTGGCAACCCACTCCAGTACCCTTGCCTGGAAAGTCCCATGGACGGAGGAGCCTGGTGGGCTGCGGTCCATGGGGTCGCAAGGAGTTGGACACGATGGAGTGACTTCCCTTTCACTTTTCACTTGCATGCATTGGAGAAGGCAATGGCAACCCACTCCAGTGTTCTTACCTGGAGAATCCCAGGGACAGGGGAGCCTCGTGGGCTGCCGTCTATGGGGTCACACAGAGTCGGACACGACTGAAGTGACTTAGCAGCACCATTAGATTAGATGGCATGGGAAAGCTGGCTCAGCCATTTTTATACAAATATTTGGCTGGAAATCTAAGGATGCTGAAATTTTTGAAGCAGAGAGGCAAAAAAAGTGTCATACTTACTAGTATAGCTACAATCTGCTTGCATCCAAAACTGACCTCTGCCTTTCACTACCTATTTGACCTCCAGTAAGCTCACTACCTACCTCAAGCCTGTTTCCTCATCTGTGTAATGGGGGCAGATAGTACCTACTTGAGAAGGCTGTTATGATCTTTAAGTGAGACACGAGCAGTAAAGAAGCTAATACATGCCTGGAGTTTTAAAAATGTTGGTGGTGGTTGACAAAAATATTTTTATTAATAAAGTAACACCAGCTTGCCTAATATTTTTTCAGACCCTACAAATAGAACTAAAAACTGTGGGTGCTCAGCAGTTCCTTTAGTTTAATTGAAGCAGGAGTGAAATGTTTAAAAGACTCTGTTTAAGTGTTGGTAAATTTTTAAGAAGAAAAAGGAAAAATCTGTTCTTACATGGAGGTTTTTTGTGGATAGGCACAATGTAGTAAAACCCAATGAAATTCAAGTACCTCTTGATTGAGTCAGGCTAGCCGAGAAGGGCATTATACATTTGAAATCAACAAATTGGATTTGGCCCTTTTGCAGACTCAGCGATTGCTTCCTGACTAGTCCCTCACAAGAACAGAAGTAGGCCCATCAGCTTCCATTCCATCAACTGACACTATCTGTACAGAAGAGGTTCCCCCTTGTTAAAGTTCTGAATGAATAATATTTGCTTCCAAAGTTATTATAGCTGATAAACACATGGTGACTCTAAAATCATCTCTCTCTCCAAAATAAAGCATGCAAATTTATGCATATGTATGGAACTATTGCCTAGAACCTTTCTGGTAAATATATATGTTTAGTAATAAATGCCATCCCATAGCATTTAAAGTGTTTAGTGACATGAATTATTATGCTCAGACCATTTTCAGCTGACATGCTCTTCCTTTATAAATGATGCCCATTCCCTTCCATGGAACAGGCACCATAATACAGCTTCACTTCTGTTTCCCCTTGGTCCTGATTTTACCCGTGTGGCTTCAAGTAAGTACCAAGCTATAGATAATTGGTATTAATAAGCACAGGGAACTTGTTAGTGATTTTTTTTTTGTCTTATGCTTAAGCACCATTAACATTTACTGTAAATCAATACAATAAGTTAGCAAGGAGGAAAATGTTGGTGTTCGGCTGATTGCATAGAAAAAAAATTACTTTATTCTTTCCCTCCCTGCTGCTCTCTGTGTACTCAAAACTTGCAGACCCAATCTGTCCATGTGAGCTGAGGGATCTGGTGCATTAGAAGTGTTGCAGATCCTGACACGTGGACAGGAGGTGTGCATGTTTCTAAATAGTCACCACAGGTGACAAGGTCCTGCCTGTTGCTTTTGTTTTACATGTTGTTTATTATAAGGGAATCTTTCCAATATTGGTCTTCAAATAAAGATTCACTTCTGAGTATTATCCAGAGAAAATAGTAATACAAATAGAAAAGATATATGCACCCTCATGTTCACTGCATCATTATTTACAATAGCCAAGATATGGAGGCAACCTAAGTGCACATTAACAGATGAAAGGATAAAGAAGATGTGTGTGTGTGGTGGAAAGTTAGCCAAAAGAGAAACTGAAGTCTTGCCATTTTGACAACATGGACAAACCTAAAGGGTGTTATGCTTAGTGAAATAAGTCAGACAGAGAAAGACAAACACTACATGATTTCCACTTATGTGTGGAATCTAAAAAACAAAACATGCTCAAACATAACAAAACAGAAACAGAGTTATAGATACAGAGAACAGGAGGACAATCAGGTGATTGCCAGAGGGAAGGAGAGTAGGAGGAGGAGAAAACTAAATGAGGGTGATTAAAAGGTTGCAAAAAAAAAAAAAAAGAGTGACAGGTATGAAATGTACAGTGTGGGAAATATAGTTAATAACTATGTAATATCTTCATATGATAATATCATGACTAGACTTATCATGGCGATCATTTTGAAATGTGTAGAAATATCAAATCACTTTGTTGTACAATGGGAACTAATACAGTGCTGCAGGTCACTTACATGTCAAAAATGAACAAACAGATTCATAGAAAAAAATCAGTCAGATTTGTGGTTACTGGGGATGAAGGAGGAATTGAAGACATTCAGAAGGTGCAAATTTCCACTTATAAAATAAATAAATACTAGGGACATAATGTAGAATAGAATAAACATACTATATGTTATATATGAAAGTTAAGGAAATAAACCCTAAAGTTGTCATCACTAGGAAAAATAAAAACGATAAAAGACCTGAGTCTATAATCTGACCCACAGGACCCAGCACTGAGGGTCTCTGGCTACTTTTCCATCTCATCCTACAACATTCATATTCCTTCCTGCCATATTCCAGTTTCAAGCCATATTTCATCATTTCACATGTGCTGTGCTCCTTGCTTTTGCAGAATCTTGGTACATGCTCTCTCATCTCTATTTTTTAGCAGTTTTAATTGAAATATAATTCAAATAGCATAGCATTCATTCATGTAAAATGTACTGTCAAATGACTTGTAATGTTTAACAGCATAAGGCTCATCACCACAGTCAATTCTAAAGTGTTTTTGTTACCCCCAAAAGAAATCCTGTACCACTTAGCCATCATCCCCAATTCTCACCAACCAGCCCTTGGTGAACACTAGCCTGCTTTTTATTGCCATGAATTTGCCTATTCTGAACATTCCCTTTACATAGAATCATGCAATCTATGGTCTTTTGCAATGGGCTTGTTTCACTTAGCATAATGTTTTCAAGGATCTTCCATGCTGTAACATGTATCAGTACTTATTCCTCCTTATTGATAAATAATATTCCACCCTATGAGTATATACCACATTTTATTTATCCATTCATCAGCTGAAGATATTTGATTGTTTCCACTTTGGGGCTATTATGAATATGCTGATATGAACATTCTAGTACAAGTTTAGTGCAGACAAATGTTACCATTTCTCTTGGATATGTAATATGTAGGAGTGGAATTGCTGGACCATGCCATAGCTCTATGTTTACCACTTGAAGAACTGCAAGACTGTTTTCCAAATTATGGAATTTCCTGATTTCTAATTGGAATTTGCTATTCTAATCCTATCTTGTTATTCCAGTCTAATCTTGCTAACTCATTCCAATTTTATAATCATTTTGATTATAACCATCCTACTGGGTCTGAAGTCATATTTCATTGCACTTTTTTCTCAACTTTTGGTCAGGACAGTTTTCTACTCACTTTTCAAGTTGCAGCTTAAATAATCACTTCTACGAGGAATCTTACCTTGACCACCTCATCCCCAAACTAGTCTTGGGCTCCTCTCAGAAAAGCCATTTTTCTCCTCTAAACTCAAAGCTCAACATGCGCAGAGACCAGCCCATATATCTTTGTTCCCTACTTTATCTGCAGAATCTAGACATTGTGTGAACTACAGAGCTTCTTGTTAAAAATGAGTTGAATGAATGATCCATTACATAAAAGTGAGGGAAAAAAGGGGGGAGGGGCTCATTATCTGAAAATCACCTCTATCAGAATAATTGGCATGATTACCTTTTAAATTTATTTCATTTTTCATCATTCCCACAGACTCAACTACTGAGAAATATTTTAGTATGTCTGGCAAGGGAAAGAGTCTCTACAGTATAACCATGATGAATGCTTCTATTTCCCTGGGTTTTATTGCAGCTGTATACTTTTCTGGTTTATAAGAAATAGGAGGAGACTCAGTATAAATAAGCAAAATCAAGTGGACAATGTAAACAGTTTTTTATTTTATTTTTTTTTAAGTCAAACAGTAAATGAAGAAGAATAGATTTCTGAGACATAGGGGGACTTGCGTTTCCTGTTTTGGTTGTCAGCTAGGGTACTTCTAACAGTTTCAAGTCAGTAGCTCTGGGACAGACCTCAGAATAAACATTTTTAGCAGGACTTGGAAGAAAAGTTATGACCAACCTAGATAGCATATTCAAAAGCAGAGACATTATTTTGCCAACAAAGGTCCGTCTAGTCAAGACTATGGTTTTTCCAGTGGTCATGTATGGATGTGAGAGCTGGACTGTGAAGAAGGCTGAGGCCAAAGAATTGATGCTTTTGAACTGTGGTGTTGGAGAAGACCCTTTAGAGTCCCTTGGACTGCAAGGAGATCCAACCAGTCCATTCTAAGGGATATCAGCAGTGGGTGTTCTTTGGAAGGGATGATGCTAAAGCTGAAACTCCAGTACTTTGGCCACCTCATGCGAAGAGTTGACTCACTGGAAAAGACTCTGATGCTGGGAGGGATTGGGAACAGGAGAAGAAGGGGACAACAGAGGATGAGATGGCTGGATGGCATCACTGACTCAATGGACGTGAGTCTGAGTGAACTCCAAGAGATGGTGATGGACAGGGAGGCCTGGCATGCTGCGATTCATGGGGTCGCAAAGAATTGGACACGACTGAGCGACTGAACTGAACTGAACTGATAGTTATGCTAGTTGTCCATGGGCTCCACTTTTTAAAAAATTCATCCTAGTTAATATTTTCAGTAATCAACAGAAGCAAATTAACATAACAGTTTAAAATTTTCTGGCCCTATTTACTAGCCTTGTGGTTTAGCACAAATCATTTAATCTTTTTTTAAGCCTGTATCTTCATGTATAAAGGAGGAATGGCCAATTAAGTGCCTACATCATAAGGCTTTTTATGAGCATCAGATGAAATAATATATATAAAACATAGTATCTGGCACAAAAATGCTTGGGTATGTTAGATGTATTGGTATTACTCTTTTATTATTTTGTATTATCTAGGAGAATGTACACAATAAGTCTGTTTAAAGGAATTAGCTTTTGCTTAGTAAGAGAAATACTCCTTAAGCTTAAGTTGGGAACTTATCAGGTTCATCAATGGTTTTATTATCATTGTTACTTTTATAGGTAATTTTTCCAGATGCTCCTTTACTGATATTGCTAACGCTTGTTCATTTCTATTTCCAAGTTCCTTCCAATACTCAAGAAATGATTTAAGCATTTCTGAAGAAACCTAATTTTGGTTCCTATACTACTACCCTCCAAAATCTTATTTTTCTCTATTAAGTAATAGAGAGAGGGGAGGAGAAAAGAGCAACAGAGGATGAGATGGTTGAATGGCATCACCAACTCAGTGGACATGAGTTAGAGCAAATTCTGGGAGACAGTGAAGGATGAGGAAGCCTGGCATGCTGTAGTCCATGGAGTTGCAAAATGTCAGACTTGACTCAGTGACCGAACAACAAGAAGTCACTATGACCCTGAATGCTATCCTGATAGATCTTATTCTCTAAAATAGACATTCTCAAAGTTCAGTCAAACTAGGGTCTATCAGTCATCTTACAGAATCAAGAACGTTCGTTTACTTATCCAAGTCCTGTTTACTGAGTATCTAACCAGCATCAGGGATCCATGATTTAAGAGAACAAATCAAGATCCCACATCCAGGAGAGACAGAAAAAAACCAAAAACAAATAAGAAAATACATCGCCAAGGCAATGTAGCTGGTATTGAGTGCTATGAATGACATTGAACAGGTTGATGTCATAGAAATGTCTAAGGGAAAGGAGCTATTTTAGATTAATTGTCAGGAAAAGACTCTCCCAGGAGATGACATTTTGAGTTGTCACTTGAGTGCTGCAAAGGAACCAGCCATGGGCAATGTTGGGGAACAGAGTGACTGAGGAAAAGAGAAGAGTCAGTGAAAAGACCCTAAACCAGGACTTGATGGGTCATGTTTAGGAGTTAGGGTATGAGTCCACGTATGGTGAGAAAGCACTGGAGAATTTCAGGGAGAGGATGTCATAATCTAACCCATCATCGATTTCAGTTCGCTTCCCCCTCCCCTTCTTCTTGTCTTTCATGTAACTAGCAACTGTGAAGCCCAGTGGGATGATGTTTAACTGTAGTATCCACCGCCACAATTCCAAGTGCAACCTCTGTGAGTTCTCATGTCACGGAGGCATGCCATGTGAGGTCCCAAAGCAAATCTCACGTTAAGGTTTCTTGACCATTTTTAAAGCCTTTATTGAATTTGTTAAGATAGTACTTCTGTTTTATGTTTTGGTTTTTTTGGCCCCAAAGCATGTGGGATCTTGAACTCCCCAACCAGGGATCAACCGCCTGCATTGGAAGATGAAGTCTTAACCACTGGACCACCAGAAAAGCCCTCAGATCTCCCTTACTGGCATTCTTGCTCTCTCTCCTTGGCGTGTTAATGATTCCCCTCTCTGGTATCTCTGACACTTTAGGTTACACCAGGTGACCTTTGAGGTGCCCACCTGCGAGGGGAAGGAGCGACAGAAGGTGTCCCTGATTGGTGACTCCTCGTCCTCAGCAGAGTTCTTCGTCACCGTCGCTGTCTTCGCCTTCCTGTACTCCTTGGCCGCCACTGTCGTTTACATTTTCTTCCAGAACAAGTATCGAGAGAACAACCGAGGTCACTCATCGTAAGTTGTTTGCGTTATGAAATAATTTTTTCTGTCGTTTCTAATTTCTTTCTTCCAGTGCTTCAGGGGCTTACCCGAGTCCTCAGGGCAGGTATTGGAAAGCAATCACATTCTTTTTCATCCAGATCCCTTAGATCTAAAATGAAAATATGATGCCTGTCATTCTTTTGTGCCCCTGTACTGGAAAAGTATTATTAGAGTTGCTAGAAACTCTTCTGAAATACATGGTTGGAAATCTCATGAGGTCATGGAAAGAGTAATGAGGCTTGCTGCAGATTTATTGGTAATTCCAGTATTATGGAGTTAATAGACCATTTTTTTCTCGCTGGTTGTTTAGACACTGTGACTTGTACTTACTTGAAATGTGTTGTTCCTCTAGTATATGATAGACTGTTCATAGAGTGGTTTAGTTTGAAGATGTAGCTCTCCGTCTCTGAACTTCAATCTCTCTCTCTCTCATCTTATCTCTTTCCACCACCAACCCTGGTGACTCAGATGGTAAATAATCTGCATGGCATGCAGGAAACACACTGGTTTGACTCCTGGGTCAGAAAGATCGCCTGGGGAAGAGCATGGTAATGCAGTCCAGTATTCTTGCCTGGAGAATCGCATAGACAGAGGAGCCTGGCAGACTATAGTTCGTGGGTTCGGAAAGAGTTCGACATGACTGAAACGACTTAGCATGCACATACCACCAACTCCCACTACTTCCTGTTTCCTTAGACGGTAGTTCAACGACTCATCTGGGTATAACCAAGCTAGCAGGTGAGAGACACATAGACACCTAGGGGGTTGCAGCAACTCCTGGAGGGGTACATTGTGTAGATAACTTTAAAGAAATATATTTCTCAGCCTTCACATGTACATTTGCCTAAACTTTATCTTACTGAGAATGTCCTGCTTCTGAAAATATCTTTCTTAATCACCTACTCCCCTTTTATAAAAGAAAAGTATACTCTTTTCAGTTCAGTTCAGTCCAGTCACTCAGTAGTATCCAACTCTTTATGACCCCATGGACTGCAGCACGCTAGGCCTCCCTCTCTGTCCATCACCAACTTCCAGGGTTTAATCAAACTCAGGCCCATTGAGTCGGTGATGCCATCCAACCATCTCATCCTCTGTCATCCCCTTTTTTCTCCTCCTACCTTCAATCTTTCCCAGCATCAGGGTCTTTTCAAATGAGTCAGCTCTTCGCATCAGGCAGCCAAAGTGTTGGAGTTTCAGCTTCAGCATCTGTCCTTCCAATGAATATTCAGAACGGATTTCCTTTAGGATGGACTGGTTGGATCTCCTTGCAGTCCAAGGGACTCTCAAGGGTCTTCTACAACACCACAGTTCAAAAGCATCAATTCTTCAGTGCTCAGCTTTCTTTATAGTCGAACTGTCACATCCATACATGACTACTGGAAAAACCATTGCCTTGAGTAGACGGGCTTTTGTTGGCAAAGTGATATCACTGCTTTTTAATATGCTATCTAGGTTGGTTATAACTTTCCTTCCAAAGAGTAAGTGTCTTTTAATTTCAGCAGTCACCATCTGCAGTGGTTTTGGAGCCCCCCAAAAATA
Organism: Madoqua kirkii; assembly: GCA_006408675.1. Lineage (NCBI taxonomy): Eukaryota > Metazoa > Chordata > Mammalia > Artiodactyla > Bovidae > Madoqua > Madoqua kirkii. The sequence continues at coordinate 32,644 of SJYC01034816.1, forward strand.
AAGTCTGACCCTGTTTCCACTGTTTCCCCATCTATTCACCAAGAAATGACAGGACCAGATGCCATGATCTTCATTTTCTGAATGTTGAGCTTTAAGCCAACTTTTCCACTCTCCTCTTTTACTTTCATCAAGATGCTCTTTAATTCTTCACTTTCTGCCATAAGGGTGATGTATCTGCATATCTGAGGTTATTGATATTTCTTCCAGCAATCTTGATTCCAGCGTGTGCTTCATCCAGCCCAGCATTTCTCACAATGTACTCTGCATATAAGTTAAATAAGCAGGGTGACAATATACAGCCTTAATATACTCCTTTTCCTATTTGGAACCAGTCTGTTGTTCCATGTCCAGTTCTAACTGTTGCTCCCTGACATGCATACAGATTTCTCAAGAAGCAGCTCAGGTTGTCTGATATTCTCATCTCTTTCAGAATTTTCCACAGTTTATTGTGATTCACACAGTCAAAGGTTTGGCATAGTCAATAAAGCAGAAGTAGATGTTTTTATGAAACTCTGTTGCTTTTTCGATGATCCAGCAGATGTTAGCAATCTGATCTCTGATTCCTCTGCCTTTTCTAAAGCTTGAACATCTGAAGTTCTCGATTCACGTATTGCTGAAGCCTGGCTTGGAAAATTTTGAGCATTACTTTACTAGTGTGTGAGATGAATGCAATTATGTGGTAGTCTGGGCATTCTTTGGCATTGCCTTTCTTTGAGATTGGAATGAAAACTGACCTTTTCTAGTCCTATGGCCACTGCTGAGTTTTCTGAATATGCTGGCATATTGAGTGAAGCACTTTCACAGCATCATCTTTCAAGATTTGAAATAGCCCAGCTTAAATTCCATCACCTCCACTAGCTTTGTTCATAGTGATGCTTTGTAAGGCCTCCTCAGACAGCCATTTTGCTCTTTTGCATTTCTTTTTCTCGGGGATGGTTTTGCTCCCTGTTCCTATACAGTGTCATGAACCTCCATCCATAGTTCATCAGGCATAGCTCATAGTTCATATAGAGCTTCTCCATCTTTGGCTTCAAAGAATATAATCAACCTGATTTCCGTGTTGACCAATTGGTGATGTCCATGTGTAGAGTCTTCTCTTGTGTTGTTGGAGGAGGGTGTTTGCTATGACCAGTGCATTCCTTTGGCAGAACTCTATTAGCCTTTGCCCTGCTTCATTCTGTACTCCATTCTGTACCTCATTCTGTACTCCAAGGCCAAATTTGCCTGTTACTCCAGGTGTTTCTTGACTTCCTACTTTTGCATTCCAGTCTCCTATAATGAAGAGGACATCTTTTTGGGGTGTTAGTTCTAGAACGTCTTGTAGGTTTTCATAGAACTGTTCAACTTCAGCTTCTTCAGCATTACTGATCGTGGCATAGACTTGGATTACCATGATACTGAATGCTTTGCCTTGGAAATGAACAGAAATCATTCTGTCATTTTTGAGACTGCATTCAAGTACTGCATTTCAGACTCTTTTTTTGGCTATGATGGCTACTCCATTTCTTCTAAAGGATTCTTGCCCACAGTAATAGATATAATGGCCATCTAAGTTAAATTCACCCATTACAGTCTATTTTAGTTCACTGATTCCTAAAATTTTGACGTTCACTGTTGCCATCTCCTGTTTGATCACTTCCAATTTGCCTTGATTCATGGACCTAACATTCCAGGTTCCTATGAAAAATTGCTCTTTACAGTATCTGACCTTGCTTCCATCACCAGTCACATCCACAACTGGATGTTGCTTTTGCTTTCACTCAATCTCTTCATTCTTTCTGAAGATATTTCCACTGATCTCCAGTAGCATATTGGGCACCTATCGACCTGGAGAGTTCATCTTTCTGTGCCCTTTTTGCCTTTTCATACTGTTCATGGGGTTCTCAAGGCAAGAATACTGAAGTGGTTTGCCATTCCCTTCTCCAGTGGACCACATTTTGTCAGACCTCTTCACCATGACCCATCTGTCTTGGGTGGCCCTCCATGGCATGGCTTATAGTTTCATTGAGTTAGACAAGGCTGTAGTCCATGTGATTAGATTGGTAGGTTTTTGTGGTTGTGGTTTTCAGTCTGCCCTCTGATGGAGAAGGATAAGAGGCTTATGGGAGCTTCCTGATGGGAGAGACTGACTGAGGGGGAAACTGGCTCTTGTTCTGATGGGCGAAGCCATACTCAGTAAATCTGCAATCCAATTTTCCTTGATGAGTGGAACTGTGTTCCCTCCCTGCTATTTTCCTGGGACCAAACTATGGCAAGGTAATGAAGATAATGGTAACTCCCTCAAAAGATCCCATGTGTGCACTGCTACACTCAGTGCCCCCAAGCCTGCAGCAGGCCACCACCGACCCACGCCTCTGCCGAGACTCCCGGACACCCACAGGCAATCTGGGACACTTTCCTGTGGGGTCACTGCTCCTCTCTCCTGGGTCCTGGTGCACAAGATTCTGTCTGTGCCTTCCAAGAGTCTTATTTCCCAGTCCTGTGTAAGTTCTGGCAGCTCAATAGTGGGGTTAATGGCAACCTCCTCTAAGAAGGCTTATGCCATACCCAAGACTGCTGCACCCAGAGACCCTGCCCTTGCGGCAGGCCACTGCTGACCCACACCTCCACAGCAGATGCTCAAACACAGTTCTGGCTCAGCCTCTGTGGGGTCTCTGGGTCCTGGTGCACACAAGGTTTGTTTGAGTCCTCTGAGCATCTCTTCCAGGAATGGAGTTTGATTCTAAATGTGAATTTGCCCCTCCCACTGTCTTGCTAGGGCTTCTCCTTTGCCCTTGGACATGGGGTTTCTCCACATGGCTGGTCCAGCAAAGTGCAGTTGCTGCTCCTGACCTTGGATGTGGGGAATCTCCTCACAGCCACCGCTCCTGACCTTGGACATGGGGTATCTCCTCACAGCTGCCACTCTTGACTTGGACCTTTTACATGCCAAATTTTACACCTTTCTTTTACATCTCAAATATTTATACACAGTACATTGTTAGGTTGCAAAACATTGGAGGCACTGAAAAAAAAGGACAATTTGAAGTACTGATGTTGGTATTGACAAAAGTAACTGATTCAAATGCCTAGGTTATGTATCCTTTTGCATGTAAGAAGGTTTCCAATTTTTTCCTTTCAATAAAATAGAAAGTCTTAATCTACTGATGAGCTGATAGATCATTAAAAAATAGTATTTGATGGCAGATCACTATGTGATCTGGAACATATTACTCAGAATAAATTCAGAGAAACTAGTGGCATCATTATAATAAAACCCCATTCATTCTCATCTACTCATTTATGCCAGCAAGCCTTCTCAACACATCTATACAACAAAAATTAAAAATTAAATTTATGCTGAATCATGTCCTATTTTAGAGGTAAATAATATGTGTCCCTCAAAAATGCATAAACATAAAAAAATTCATAAGATGTGTATAAGAGACAGGTCCATAGCACAGGGAACTATATTCAATATCCTGTGATAAACTACAAAACGGAGGAGAACTGGTAGGCTGCAGTCCATGGGGTCACTAAGAGTCAGACACGACTGAGCGACTTCACTTTCACTTTTCTCTTTCATGCATTGGAGAAGGACATGGCAACCCACTCCAGTATTCTTGCCTGGAGAATCCCAGGGACAGAGGAGCCTGGTGGGCTGCCATCTATGGGGTCGCACAGAGTCGGACATGACTGAAGCAATTTAGAAGCAGCAGCAGCAGCATCCTAAGACCACCCCTTCAGTTTGAACAGCTTTCGCCGGCTATGTCGCCCTCACATGTGTTTGGCAAAGTGTCTGATCTAGCAGGTCAATCTTACCATACCGACAAGATTGTAAATCCTAAGACTCTTGCCATCCAGGACTTAGCAGGATCCATAAATGAAATCCATTGGTTGGTAGGACTCAATTTTCATTTTTGAAATTAAATAATGTCACATCCCTTCTTTCTTGCTCCATCTCTTACCAATATCAGTTCTTCCTAAATTAAGGACTTTTAAAGTTTGAGGAACCAAAGCTAAGACTTGTTGGGATTAAAAAAACTATCCCTGAAAGAGAAAATAGAGATGGCCAAAAAGTGCCAGAGCCAAAGTTACCCCTCCACTTTCTTTGGTGTTTGGTCAGGATCTGACTGCACCTCTGGGTCTAGTTAGAGGCAGCATAATTGAAAGGAATGTGGTGATATTGGGTCCAGTCCAGAGAATGGAACAAAAACACAATCAGAAGGCTGGAGACAGATGATCTGTGGGGAGAAGCCGAAATATGTGTGCGTGCTTAGTCACTCAGTCATGTATGATTCTTTGCAACCCCATAGACTGCAGCCCGCCAGGGTTCTCTGTCCATGGGATTCTCCAGGCAAGAAAACTGGAATGGGTTACCATTTTCTTCTCCAGGGGATCTGCTCGACCCTGGGATGGCACCCATCTCCTGTGTCTTCCACATCGGCAGGCAGGTTCTTTACCACTGAACCACTTGAGAAGTCCCAAAAGCCCAAATATTCACAACAAAACCACCTTCTGTGTTTTCTTGGTGATGTTTCCAAATAGGAGGAAACTGTGACATGGGAGAAAATAAAATAACTCTGACATTTCTTCTCATAATGTGACAAGACCATAGTCATAAAGAAACATGCAAATGCTGATTGGTCCATGGTTTTTCCACTTGCCAGGAAGCCAGCAGAAATTTCTCCAAGGGTAGATTACCACCCCCCCTCCCCCCGCCTTCTCAATGACCTTGGTCACCTGATGGGGAGGTAAAGTTAAGATGCTTGGTAAGAATATATCCCACAGCCCTGCATCAAAGCCCTGCTCATAGGAATGTGGCAGAGAAGATAAGCATCTGAGTCTTGACACTACAGACCTGAGAAGGTCTTAAGACCCATCACTGTCCACAAGAAATGGAAAGTTTGCAGAATGTTCTATCTGGTATTGTAACCTCTAGCCACATGTGGACACTTGAGATGTCATTAGTCAACTAGGCTCATGAGCACTCAAAACATCACTAGTCCAAATTGAGATGTGCGTAAATGTAGAACACACACCAAAATTCAAAGGCTAAAAAAGAAAATCATCTCACAAAAATTTTTATGTTGATTACATATTGAAATGCTAATATTGGGAACCCACTCCAGTGTTCTTGCCTGGAGAATCCAGAGTCGGACACAACTGAAGCGACTTAGCAGCAGCAGCAGCAGGTTAAATATATAATTGACACCAATTTCAGTTATGTCTTTTTACTTTATTAAATGTGGCTAACTAGAGGACTTCCCTGGTGGTCCAGTGGTTATGACTCTGTGCTTTCAGTGCCGGGAACATGAGTTCAATCCTTGGTTAGGGAACTAAGATCCCACATACCATGCAACACAGCCAGAAGATAAAAGTAAATAACAATAAAATGTGGCTAACTAAGAAAATAGAAATTACTATCTGGCTTACATTGTATTCCTATTAGATAGCACTGCTATGGGGGCTAATATTAGCAGCTGGCACATATTTAGCACCTTCTATATACCAGGCACTCTTCTAAGTGATATACGCATTAACTACTGTGGCCAAGTACTTAAGTATCCAATCTGGGACATTTTCTGAGAGTGAAGTAGGGCAAGCAGACGCTAAACCAGCCATGATATCAGGACAAGAGCCATAAACTGAAACTGTCCTGAGAAAACTGAGATGTCAAGTCCCCTTAATGTTGCTGCTGCTAAGTCACTTCAGTCGTGTCCGACTCTGTGTGACCCCACAGACGGCAGCCCAGCAGGCTCCCCTGTCCCTGGGATTCTCCAGGCAAAAACACTGAAGTGAGTTGCCATTTCCCTCTCCAGTGCAGGAAAGTGAAAAGCAAAAATGAAGTCACTCAGTCATTTCTGACTCTTTGCGACCTCATGGACTGCAACCTACCAGGCTCCTCCATCCATGGGATTTTCCAGGTGAGAGTACTGGAGTGGGCCCCTTAATGTTAGGTGAATATAATCCTTACATCAAACCTATGCTGTTGTTGTTTAGTCACTCAGTTGTGTCCAGCTCTTTTGTGATCCCATAGACTGTAGTCCGCCACACTCTTCTGTCCATGGGATTTCCCACGCAAGAATATGGGAGTGAATTGCCATTTCTTTCTCCAATATCAAACATATAAGTACTGTTATTATCCCTTTGGGGCACATGAGGGAACTGGGGCACAGAGAGATTAAGTAACTTGCCCGAGGTCACACAGCTGGAGAGTGGCAGAGTTGTGATTCAAACTAGGGCAGTCTGGCTCTCAACCCTTCACTCAACTGCTGTGCAACACTGTCTGCTCAAGAGTGAATATGGATGGTGGTTCTAATAGATGCCATTTATCTTAATTCTCACAGCAACTTGGACAGAGCATTGTTCTGTTTTTACAGTGCAGAAGTGAGTTTTAAATAGTTCCAGCAACTTGTCCAAATCCTAGAACCAGAAAGAATGGAGCCAAGAATCAAGGTTTGGGATGACCAACTCCAGAAAGGTCCTCTTAACTACCGCTTTGTTTTCCTTTCAGGCCACCTCTGTTTATAAACGACTCTCATATTAACTTTACTACTTCTCTCAGTTCTGGCAGAGGACTGGATAAGAGAAGATGAGAATGCAGGTGTCATCCCCTTGGGACAGGCAACTAATACCAAAAGCTCCATCTTCTTGGCCTCTCCTTTCTCGGAAGGAGCATTGTAAGATAATCCAAAGAGGCATCCATGTGCAAGTTGGTTGTTCTGCTGTGCATGTCAGGAATTCCAGAAATATTTGCCATTGAGGCTATGGAGGTAGCATTGTGAGGAGCTCACAAACATCAAGAAGACAGCTGATTATCTAAAGGCTAAGAGCAGGGGCTTTTACAAAGCTCCACAGTCAGAAGCAATAACAGGGCACATCATTGCATGAATGTGGCAGGGGCAGCTTTACTGGCTCCCTCTGCAGTGGGTCACAATCTTAGCAGCTCCTTAGAATCACCTGCCTTTAAAAACCCCCATTGCCTTGGCCCCACACCCTAGAAGACTAGTTCCAGTGGTCTGATGTGGGGCCTGGGCATGGGTATTTTGTATTTTCCCCCTAGATTGTCATGAAGTGGTACCACGGCAGTCTTGGCTGTCCCGACAGTCCCAGCCACGCCTGGAGCATCTAGTTCTTGATTTAGCATTGCAAGCAAAGTGAGTTTAAGTGAAGAGGGTGGGTAAGTTATTAACGGGCCTTACAAAAGCTGATGCTTCGTAGAGTGATTCTAAAACAAGCTACTATTTTTGTTGGCCTGGTCCATTTGTTTTCTGTTATGGCACTAAAACTGAGCTCCAGATTTTTGTCTTCTTCAGTAAGATCAACTTCTGCTTATAAGGTATTTTAATTTGTGCTTCTTCCTTAACTAAACAGTGCACACATAATACATCTGTGCCCTACTTTGGCTGATGAGTTATTTCGCATCTGTTATGGCTTCTTGTTTATGTTTTTCTAAGGTTTGGTAGCCATTTGGCTTCTGTTATTCATTTTCACATTCCCTGTTTTGTGGCTTTCTTTAACATCCTTAGAAGACATGAAATAGTTTGCTTCTTGTTCTCAAAATTGCTCTTTCGACTTTGCAAGAGAACACATTTTTCAGAGACAGTCTATGGCAGACAGTTCATACTTAAGACATACAACTACACTACTGTGAAGATATTTAACAAAATTCCATACACCCTTTGTTTGCTTTGCCTTTAATACAAATTCCTCAATGATCCAAACATGCACTGTGAGCAGGTTTCTCTCCTTCAAGGTGGAGGTTCTTCTAAGGTCAAGTTATCACTCTTCCTTTGCCTACTTTGAGAAGAGTCCTGTAATTTCTTGTTCTAGACTTCCTATTTGAGTTTCAGAACAGAATTAAGGCTGTGAAGATGTTTCTGACTGCCCCATGACATGCCAGAAAACAGAGGCACCACCACAAGAAAGATCGCTGTGGACCGGATTCCTTCCCCAGAGCCGAGGTGGGACGGGGAAGCTGTACAGAATCCAGTAGATGTCAGCAAAGAGGCCGTGGTGGCCGCCTGCCATGCATCCTAGAACCCTCAGGACACAAACGCCAAGATGACAAATTGGCTTTACAATAATAGAGCGATAAGAGGGAGGAGGGCAGGGTTCTGGTGCTGAGGATATGGAGGTCACCGTTGACCAGGTAGAGGAGTTTGTCCTTTTGAATATGTAACAGGGAAGGGAGTTTTGGAGGCCATTTGGAAGAATCAGAAGACTAGGTTGGCACCGAGTTTGGGAAATTTGCCAGGGAAAAACCCAGGTCTTTGGGGCAAAGAGAGGAAGGTGGAGGTCTGAGTGGGTTTCACATTTTCTTTGTGGACTTCTGCAGGATATTTTAAAAGGCTGTATTTAAACTGTGCACCTTAAGAGGATTCTTCATTCACATTCAGCATAACATGCTCATATGAAGAAACATAGATGATGAGAACATTCTGTGTGTGCCCTCTCATTCCAGTTCACCTCCCTGGTCACACTGCCTTCTGCTTCAAGTCTCCAAGTTCTTGCTTGCATGTTCAGTTCAGAGGGACAGAAAACAATTCAAGGTCAGAGAGGCACTTGCAAACATTGTACAGTATCACATGTGAGGCTGGATGTGCAGAAGACTGGTGAGAACAGAGAAGCTGAATCTCAGCAGGAGCCCTCATAGTGTGGCCCAGAGAGGGGACTTCTCAGCCCAAAGCTGCTTGTCAGCTTCTAGGCAGCAATCATGATTGACTGCTTCTTTTTCCTTTGTTTTCATACATGGAGTAAAGATGAGAAATGAGAGAGTTTTTGAAAGGAAGAAATACTGTTAGGTTGCACATTGAGCCCTAGCTCCTCCAGTTACTAGTGCAGTGAGCAGAGGGAGTTTGGATTCAGTAATGTCCCCACCTATGGTATCAATTCTGTGTTTCAGGCAGGCAGAAGGGGATGAGTGGATAGCCAGTGCGGTCTGCCCCTCTCAGGAAGGTTTTCTGAAGGCCCCATCCAACTTAATTTTATTGATCAAACTTGTATCACATGGCTACCTTCCTCTGAAAGGGAAGGGGACACAGATTTTTTTTTTAACTAGGTACACTGTACACCAAATAAAATTGGGATTCTGCTAATATGAAAATGGGAAGAGTGGTTATTGGGTTTATCTGTTGCTATAAAACAAACAGCTTCAAAACTTAGTGACTTTAAGCAACAACAGTGGAGTCTGTTATTCCTCATGATTCTTTAGGTTGATAGGTGGGTCTGGAGTGGCCAGATGACCTGAAATGTCTCTCTCCAAGAGCTTGTGGTTAGTGTTTTTCCCTGGTTGGAGGTCAGCTGGGGATTGTTGGCTGAGATCTTGGTTCTCCTTCTTGTGGTTTCTTGGGCTTCCTCAAGGACTGGTGGCTGGGTTCCAGAAAGGAATGTTCCAAGGGGATGCACTTCAGTCTACCAGTGCTTATCAAGCTTCCACTCACACCACGCTTGCCATGGTCCCATTGGCCAAAGCTAAAGGTATTGATCTCAGGTGGCCTCAGCCTACAGAGGCTTGCGGTGGAGCTTCGGTTCCCAGCCAGAGACTGGGCTGGGTAGCAGCGGTGGAAGCATCAGATCCTAGCCACTAGACAAGTGGTCAGTGACAAGGGCCCTGGCCCTTTGGCTTTGCAGGAAAGAATGTCCACAAAGATGGAAAGTAGTCATACAAGTATTTATTAAGAGGAAAAAGTACAGTATGTGTGTACAGATACATGGGCAGACTCAGAAGGAGAGTCCCTGAGTTGCGCCCTCAAGGCAGTTTGAATTACTTTTATGGGATATTTCTTCTGGATTTCCTTTGGCCAGTCATTATGATTTGCCTGGTTCCCAGTTGTATCGGCTATATTTCAGGATCCTTCTATGTGTGTGCAAGCATCTCAGCCAAGATGGACCCTACCAAAAACGCATCTTGGCAGCCTAGTATTAGTTAGCATCACTCCCCTTTGACCTCCAAAAAGCTTCTCTGTGCATGTATGGTTGGGGAGGTCTCCTGACTTCAGGAAGAAAAAAATGTGCATAGTCTGAGCAGCCTCCTCCCATAACTGTCGTGCTGTACTTATCTTGGAGTTTTGGTCAGTAGAGGATGAATCTCCAATTGCTTTACCCTGCGAGAGCCCATCTGCCTCCTGCCTCGGTGTTGCCAATGAATTTGAGGTTCTTGCTTCATCGTGAAAGATTTCACAGAAAAAGTGATAGGTAAGAACTGGATTTACTTAGAGAGAAACACACTTTACAGAGCATGGGCCATCTCGGAAGGCAAGAGGCCTTGGGAGAAACATATTCCATGAAGGGTGGGCCATCTCAGACTATAAGAGAGAGAGAACCTTGAAATAAGGCATAGTTAGTTTTTGTGGGCTGGGTAATTTCATCAGCTAAGGAGTAAGCCCACCTGCCTCCTGCCTCGGTGTTGCCAATGAATTTGAGGTTCTTGCTTCATCGTGAAAGATTTCACAGAAAAAGTGATAGGTAAGAACTGGATTTACTTAGAGAGAAACACACTTTACAGAGCGTGGGCCATCTCGGAAGGCAAGAGGCCTTGGGAGAAACATATTCCATGAAGGGTGGGCCATCTCAGACTGTAAGAGAGAGAGAACCTTGAAATAAGGCATAGTTAGTTTTTGTGGGCTGGGTAATTTCATCAGCTAAGGAGTAGGAAGGTTATTCCATTTATTTGGGGGATGGGGCAGGGATTTCCAAGAATTGGGCCACCACCCATTTTTTTGGCCTTTTATGGTTGGCCTCAAAAAGGTCATGGTGCTAGTGGGTGTGCCCTTTAGCATGCTAGTGTGTTACAATGAGCCTAAAATGAGTCTCAAGGTCCCCTGGAAGTTGAATCTTCTGCCATCTTGGACCTAATTGGTTCCAACTGGTCTTCATCATGTCCTATGGCTACATCATTCTTTTAAAAGTTGTGCCCTGCCCCACTTCCTTCCATGTTTCAATGGCACAGCCAAGTCCAAAGTCAAAGCAGAAAGCAATTACAGAAAGTCAGAAGAGCCAGGAATCATGGTTCACTGAGGACCAACAAAGTACCTGTCCACCACTGGTAGGTATTTAGCTACCAAGTGATCTTTTTTGATCACATGTTTAAATTCATCAATGATTATTTTGTAGCAAATGTAAAGCAATACTTGGCAAGCATTAACTCTGAAAATCCTCCCAACACACTTTGGGCTATATGCTCTTACTATTTCCATTTAGAGATGAGGAAATAGATCAGGGAAGCTTATGAAAGTTGTTCAAGGTCACATACTAAGAAATCACCAGGGCTAGAGCTTGAGCCCAACCTGAATATTCAGCTTGGACAGGGGTTGCAGGAAGGTGGGAGAAAATCAAATGTCAGGGGTCTAACAAAGTGGCCATTTAAAAAAGATTTTCCCCATGTTTTTAATACCATTCTCTTTTGTCCCCTCCTGTAGCAGGTACAGAGGGAAAAGTGAGCTGTCCCCGCCCATCAGAGTCAGGACTGAAGGACTGAAGGACTGTATTGAGAAGATGCTCACTGGCTTCCTGGTGGGTGATCCAATGCACGTTGGACCCCTCTTCCCAAAGTGTACACAGCAGAAGGGCGAGCTGAAAGCACACGTGAAAAAGCTGGGATGGCTATAGTTATCCTGGGAAATTTTGAGGAAAAAAATCTAAACATCTAGGAGCCTTCATTAAGGAATCAAGGAGATTTCTAAAAGGGGGGGGGGAAATTTGCTGAACTTATACCTGTACAAGTGTGTCAGAAATGAATCACCCTAATGTGCTGGAAACACCATCTATGAATGAAAAGCACAGTGAAGATGTGATACTTTTTCTATTTAAAAGTCATCTTCTCCAGTGTGGTCTCCACACTAGCCTGTCCACAGAAATAACTGACTCAGGCTCTTCACTGGGTGAATCAGAAAATCTGTATGTTTAAGGAGCATTCCATGGGACGCATACACAATACATTTACAAATGATTGGTTTACTTTATTTATGATTGATTGATTTTAAAATGTTCTTTCAGTATGCTGGTTCTTAAAACAGGGCTTCTCAGACTTTAATGTGCATCTGAGTTGCCTGAGATCTCTTTAAAAAGTAGGTTCTGATTCAGTAGGTCTTGAAGAAAGGCTTGAGAGTCTGCATTTTTAACAAGGTCCCACCCCTCATGCTGATCTGAAGAATCACGCCCCATACCTTGTAGCCAAGTTTTAAAACCTTAGAGGGGAAAAGAAACAAAAATCCGTTTGAAAGTGAAAGTGTTAGTCCATCAGTCATGCCCAACTCCTTGCCACCCCATGGACTGTAGCTCACCAGGCTCCTCTGTCCATGGAATTCTCCAGGCAAGAATACTGAAGTGGGTTTCCACTATTTCTAAAAATAGGGAGGCAGACAAGGGGAGTCAAGGTTTGGGTGCCCACTAAACATCCATGGGAAAGACAGAAGTCACTGCCCTTTCCAAAGGGTCAGGTCACTGATAAAAGACACAGACCTGGTAGCAAAAGAGGGAGCTTATGTACACCTGAAATTAATATACCACTGTAAATCAGCTATGCGCCAATACAAAATAAAAATTTTTAAACAAAAATTAAAAAAAGAAGGAGCTTAGAGATATCCAGAACAGACTCCCTTGGTCAAGGTGAGACAGACGGGCAGGTGCATCAAGGAACAGCGATGAAGATGTTTTTCTAGTGAATCTGGACTGAGGAGCTGACACAATTTTTGAAGAACTTGAAGAAACTCAGAAAAAGTCAGATAGTGGGATTTCCCTGGTGACTGGTCCACTGGTTAAGACTCCATGCTGCCAATGCAGGGGGCATAGTTTTAGAGAACTAAAATCTCACATGCTGTATGGCATGGCCAAAAGATTAAAAAAAAAAAAAAAAAACAACTCAGTGCAAAGTCAAGAGACCTAAGTGAACACAAACGCTTAGATAGGCTGAACTTCTAAGGTGCAAAAATACACAATTTGTATTAAGAGTTCATTTTCTTCCCAATCCTTGCTTTTTGTGTGGTTTTGTGCTGTTTATAAGCAGAAGGAACATACTGGGAGAATACACTCTGTGCTAAGTGTTACCAAGTCCAAGCTCATTCTGCTCGCTGCATGAGAGGCCAATAAATCCAAGGTATGAGGGGTTGAGGCAAAGAATATGAATTTATTCAGAAAACAAACTGACCAAGAAGATGGCAACCTAATGTCCCAAAGCAATCATTTTTGGGTGTTCTGGATACCAGGTTCTTTTACAGAGTCAGAGAGAGAAACAGGGAGGAACTAAAGTCAAAAGGCAGAATGGAGAGGGAGAGGCTGTAAGGAAGTAAAGCAAAAAGGGTCTGCAGTTCAGTTCAGTTGCTCAGTTGTGTCCGACTCTTTGCAACCCCATGGACTTCAGCACTCCAGGCTTCCCTGTCCATCACCAACTCCCAAAGCTTGCTCAAACTCATGTTCACTGAGTCAGTGATGCCATCCAACCATCTCATCCTCTGTCTTCCACTTCTCCTCTGGCCTTCAATCTTTCCCATCACTCAGGGTCTCTTCCAGTGAATTAGTTCTTTGCTTTAGGTGGCCAAAGTATTGGAGCTTCAACTTCAGCATCGGTCCTTTCAATGAATATTCAGAACTGATTTCCTTTAGGACTGACTGGTTTGATCTCCTTGTAGTCCAGGGAGCTCAAGTCTTGTAAAATATCTCTGGGAAGTGTCAGCCTTTGGAAGGGATGTGTTAATCTATTCACAGGTGGGCAGGGTCAGATTATCTCTATGAGCTGAACAAAGGCACTTTACCCTCAGCAGAGGGACAGGGTCCTTTGAGACAGGCCATTATGTATGATTATAATAACAAAAGCAATAAAAAGCAAGTCAAAGAAACAGTTCCAACATGGAGTCAGAATTTCTTCTTCTCTGCAACATAAATCCTTTCAAAAGTAGATTTTTAATCCTTGCAAATGAATCTGGATACCTTACTTAAGCAGATTTCTCCACCTCCCACCTCCCCCGCCCCCCACTCCTGCCAGAGGAGGGATATCAGAGCAGAGTATTCTCTTTCCAAAGGAGAGCCTGATACCATACCTTAGTTATAGAGTGGCTAAAACACTCCTTAGAGTTAACAAAGTGTTTTTACACTCACTTGTAATATTTTTACCCCTCCCCCATTATAAAAAATAAGATATGTCCATGGATTATTGGAATTTCATAGAAATACAAAGGAAAGGAGGTACTCTGTCCCACTAGACTGAAGCAAGAACAAGTTCAGTTCATTTCAGTTCAGTCCAGTCGCTCAGTTGTGTCTGACTCTTTGCGACCCCATAAATCGCACCACGCCAGGCCTCCCTGTCCATCACCAACTCCAGGAATTCACTCAGATTCGTGTCCATCGAGTCAGTGATGCCATCCAGCCATCTCAATCTCTGTCATCCCCTTCTCCTCCTGCCCCTAATCCCTCCCAGCATCAAAGTCTTTTCCAATGAGTCAACTCTTCTCATGAGGTGGCCAAAGTACTTGAGTTTCAGCTTTAGCATCATTCCTTCCAAAGAAATCCCAGGGCTGATCTCCTTCAGAATGGACTGGTTGGATCTCCTTGCAGTCCAAGGGACTCTCAAAAGTCTTCTCCAACACCACAGTTCAATTTTCCAATGAGTCAACTCTTCTCATGAGGTGGCCAAAGTACTTGAGTTTCAGCTTTAGCATCATTCCTTCCAAAGAAATCCCAGGGCTGATCTCCTTCAGAATGGACTGGTTGGATCTCCTTGCAGTCCAAGGGACTCTCAAGAGTCTTCTCTAACACCACAGTTCAGGCATAACTGGAGGTAACTGTGTTCTTCAGAGCCGGGGAATGGACTTTGGTCTCCAACAGTATGGCTGCCTGGAAATTCTGGAAAAAATTTCCCCACAAGCACATAGAAACACTGGGTAATATACACCAAACATTTGGTTAAAAGCAAAGTTAAATTTGTAAGACAGTAAGATTCACAGGATGTAAGAAAAAAAGTTGAAACCAGAGTGGTCAGCAAACCCTGAAGCATGGAGCTGCTTGGGGGTTATTTGCCAATCCAGGGAGCTTGATTCTCCGTGGGGAGACTAAAAGCCTGTTAAGATGAAAATTGAGATCCTAGAAAAAGTTAGGGGTCTCAAACATCTACATTCTCAAGTCAAAAGTTGGATTAGGAAAAAAAAAATTCATCCTCTAGCAAAAAGGAAGCCAACAAGAAAATATCTCCATTTCAGCCTTGGTAAAAGGCATCGAAAATGAAAACAAAATTGCTCTTTACTGCGAATTTATAATCTGAAGCCTGAGATTATAGAGATTTAATATTTACTCTATTTGTATGGCCCAGGAAACTCCAAGGAGAAAAATTATTTTAAAAGTGCATCTAGTCCATAACACCCCCAAGGCACCTGGTATTAAACGGGGTGCAACCTCAGTCTAGAGTCTTCAGGATTCTTACCTTTAAGAGTAGCCTTGTTTGTACTGTGTAAAAATGAGAGGCACATGAGAAGATAAGCCATAAATTGGGCTCAGCAGACACAATGGACAATAGAATTAGACAATAAGAACTTTGGGCGTGAAAGTGAAAGTGAAAGTCACTCAGTTGTGTCTGACTCTTTGCAACCCCATGGACTATACAGTTCATGGAATTCTCCAGGCCAGAATACTGGAGTGGGTAGCCTTTCCCTTCTCCAGGGGATCTTCTCAACCCAGGATAGAACCCAGGTCTCTGAAGAAACAGAAGGAATTGTAACCATAAGAAATGAACAAAAGACCATCAAGAATAAATGTTCTTTTAAAAAGATCCAAATAGAATGTTTAGAAATGTAAAATTTAATACTTAAAATTTCAAATGTAATAGGTAGATTAAATGGCAGATATATCACAACTAATGAGAGAATTACTAAACTAGAGGAAAGGGGTGAAGAATCATCTCAAAATACTATACAGAGAGATTAAGACATGGAAACTATGTAATTGAGGCTGGGACATGGAGGAGAAAAGTAGATCTTCAAAATATATCTAATTGGAGTTCCAAAAGGGGAAAATAGACAAAAGAAGAGTGGCAATATTCAAAGTGATAGTGGAAAACATGAACTGATGAGAGATCTGAATTCTAAGTTTGAAGAAATACATCAACTCTGAAGCAAAATAAATAAAAATGAATTCATTGCTACAAACATCAAAATGAAGCTTTAGAAAACTAAAAAAAAAAAAAAACACAAAAAGAACCAGAAAGAAAGAAGAAATTATTAAAAAAAAACA
Source organism: Madoqua kirkii (assembly GCA_006408675.1). Lineage (NCBI taxonomy): Eukaryota > Metazoa > Chordata > Mammalia > Artiodactyla > Bovidae > Madoqua > Madoqua kirkii. The sequence continues at coordinate 48,844 of SJYC01034816.1, forward strand.
ACAACACAATAATTATAGAATAGTCTTAACAACAACAAGAGGATTCAGAATCCAGAGGAACAATTCAAAGCGCTGAGAGAAAATAAGTGCCCCTAAAATTGTGTATCCTGCTAAACCATCATCTAGGACAAGGGGCAAGTAAGACACCATCAAGAATAAATGTTCTTTTAAAAAGATCCAAATAGAATGTTTAGAAATGTAAAATTTAATACTTAAAATTTCAAATGTAATAGGTAGATTAAATGGCAGATATATCACAACTAATGAGAGAATTACTAAACTAGAGGAAAGGGGTGAAGAATCATCTCAAAATACTATACAGAGAGATTAAGACATGGAAACTATGTAATTGAGGCTGGGACATGGAGGAGAAAAGTAGATCTTCAAAATATATCTAATTGGAGTTCCAAAAGGGGAAAATAGACAAAAGAAGAGTGGCAATATTCAAAGTGATAGTGGAAAACATGAACTGATGAGAGATCTGAATTCTAAGTTTGAAGAAATACATCAACTCTGAAGCAAAATAAATAAAAATGAATTCATTGCTACAAACATCAAAATGAAGCTTTAGAAAACTAAAAAAAAAAAAAATCACAAAAAGAACCAGAAAGAAAGAAGAAATTATTAAAAAAAAACAACAACACAATAATTATAGAATAGTCTTAACAACAACAAGAGGATTCAGAATCCAGAGGAACAATTCAAAGCGCTGAGAGAAAATAAGTGCCCCTAAAATTGTGTATCCTGCTAAACCATCATCTAGGACAAGGGGCAAGTAAGACATTTTCAGAAGAATGTGACAAGACAGACTTATACTCTGGGAACTCCCAAATTTCTTCAGGAACGTCTCCATGCCTGTCTCTATATCATTCAAATTTCCATGGTCATAAAAAGTATGGATGGTGCTGTACCTATATTTTATCACATTGGCAATATTTTTAAGGGTATTCAGGCTGACAGTTTTCTTACGTTAGATGGCACTGTGCTTATTTCGAGATTCTAGTCGTTCATTTTGTACACCCCACTTTTTTGTTTATTTTTGAGAATACATCTGAGTTGCACACAGACACACATATACACACGGTGTTGAGAAGGTCCTGCCAGATGAGATTTTGTGAGGACAGGAAGTTCAGGGCAGTCATACTCAATATCCATTATTGATTTGAACAGGTTGAGGAGTTTGGGATATTTTTATATTCCTGTGAAGAGTCCACATTATGGGTTGAAAGGTATCCCCCCTAAATTCCTATGTTGCAGCCTTAACCTCCCGGTACCTCAAAATGTGACTGTTTTTGGAGGGAGAGACTTTAAAGGGGTAATTAAGTTGAAGTGAGGTCATTAGGCTGCGCTCTAATCCAGGTTGACTGGTGTCCCTGTGAGACGAGACCATAAGGACACACAGAGAAACACCAGGGGTGTGTATGCACCTGGGACAACCTTGTGAAGAGGCAGGAGGGTGGTGACTCTCTGAATGGTAAGGAGAGAGGACTCAGACAACACCAGTCCTGCCAACATCTTAAATTTGGACTTTCAGCCTCCAGGACTACAAGAAAATTAATTTCTGTTGTTTAAGTCACCCAATCCATGGTACTGTGTTATGACAACCCTAGTAAACTAGACAACCCGCTTTTTTCTTTTCGGTGCATGCTTTCCTTCCGTGGGTAATGTTCATCAACAGGCTCTGCTTTTTGTTATTGGACATGAAGCTTCCCTCTTCTGGGTCAAGGTTCATCTTCTGGATAAGTGAGATGAAGCGTACTCCCTTCTGACTCCCCTAGGGCACCCATGCGCGCTGCTCTGCACCAACAGCTAGCTCAGTCCTGGGTCCGAGTGAGATTAAAGATTTTCCTTCTTTCTTTCCATAGAATTCCTCCTTGGGCTCTTTTTCTCACCCAAGACTCCTGGAAAGCGAAAGATCGATCTGTCCCAGCTGTACCATGACCTCTGCTCCCTGCACCAACCGTACCCCAGATGCTCAGTTTGTTGGCTCTAGGGCTTGCACTGATTTCTAGAAGTGAGATGAAAAAGACATTGAAAGCCCAGGCCAGACAGTTCCCACCCCAGATATGGAGACTTAGGAAGACAAACCTTTCTTGTGCTCTTCACCAGAGGCCTGTTGCTGTCCGCGAAGGAATGCAGAGCACTCTCAACTGCAGCTGGACCTGGAGAGAGCTTCTCTTTAGCCTTGAGAGTTATAGACCCGTGTAAAGAAACTCAAAAAGTTCTAAATTCCTGAGTATTGTTTTGATATTATTTGCTAGATTATTTTGGTCTCAGTGGAGTTTTAAATGTTAAAGTTAGTAATGTATCTGATAATATATTGCAGCCTATCGCAAATTCCATTGTTTTTTCTTTAAACAATAGAATTTGGAGCCTGTGGTTTCTCAGGGGTACCTTAGCGGGTGGAACTCAGGAAAAGGGGCCCCTCCTTCTGGCTTTCATTCCTGTGGATTCAATTCTACTTGAGATGAGCACCCATGGCCCTAAGCCTAATCCACTACATTTCCTTTTAACTCAGTACTTAGAGAATAATTATAGATAATTATAAAGTTCTCACAAATATGAGTGCCCACTCTTGTGGGAGGATTACACATTCTCAACCCTGATGAATTAAGATGTGACCATAGGTCTTCCTCTGGGTAATCAAATGTGAGAGGAAGTATATATGTCACTTCCAGGTAGAAGCTTCAACATCTAGTGCCTGATTCAGTGCAGTCTTCTTTCCCACTCTGGGGAGTTGTAGCAGTAGAGTGGAGACAGGTGTCCATCAGCCTGCAGTTCCTGAGTGACAGCATTGTGAAGGGGGAGTAGGTTGCCGTTTCCTTCTCCAATGGGAAATACCATGTGAGCAAGAGATGCACTGGGCTATTTTAAGCTGCTCAGATTTTGGGGTTGTTTGTTACTGTAGCAAAACCTAGCCCATCTATTTATCATACTACATTACCTTTAGATTATACAGCTGTTAAAAAATATAAGTAAAAAATGTTTTTGATTTAAAATTGTATTCAAGAAGAAAGTGTGTATTAATGAAAGGAGACAAACATTTAAATGAAGAAGAGGCACTGACTCCTTTGTAACCACAGCTCATAAACTGGGCACCTAATGGTTTCAGTTCTACTCCCCAGGGGTGAGTCTAGGTGAAACACTCAGCAAATGTTTTCTGAAAGGACCAGACAGTGAGTATTTTCAGACTGCAGATCATATGGTCTCCATTACAGCTACTCAACTCTGCCATTGGAGCTCAAAAATGTCCATTGGTAATGAGTAAGCTAATGGGTGTGGCTGTGTTCCAATGAAACTTTACTTATAGGAACAGGAGGCTGACTCATCATTTGCTTACTCTGTTCTGGGGCCTAGAGCCCGACATGGGAGCCCTTGATTCTCCAAACCCCTGCCAACCACTCTTATTTTTCTCCTTTCTGCTTTGAGTTTTCATTGACATACACTGTGTAGCTTAAAGTGAGGGAGTGATGTGTTGAGCTAATACGCTTGTATATTACAAAATGATTATCCTCATAGCGTTATCTCATTCCTCCATCATAGCACATAATTACCGTTTCTTTACTGTGGTGAGAACACTTAAGATCTACTCTCTTAGCAAATTTCAAGTGTATAATACACTGTCATTAGCTATAATCACTGTGTGTGTGTGTGTGTATACACTCACATGTATTATATATATAAATTTGTTAAGATAGTAGATCTTATACATATGTATATAGAATGCTGTAAATATATAGAATATATATAGTGCTGTAAATTAGACGCCTGGAACGTATTAATCTTATAACTTGGACCCTTTACCAACATTTCCCCATTTCCCCACCCCCAACCCCTGTTAACATCTACTCTACTCTCTGTTTTGATGAGTTTGGCTCTTTTAGATTCTACATATAAGTGATATTATACTATACTTGTCTTTTTCTTTCTGGCTTATCCCGTTTAGCATAACGCCCTTAAGTTTCATCCATATTGTAGCAAAAGTCAGGATTTCCTTCTTTCTTATGGCTAAATAATATTTCACTGTATATGTGCACATATATATGTATATAAAACACATATATATATGCACATACGTATGTATATAAAGCATATCTTCTTACCCATTCATCTGTTGAGAAACACTTAGGTAGTTTGTAGATCTAGGCTATTTTGTGAATAATGCTGCAGTGAATATGGGATGCAGATATCTATTACGGATGCTGTTTTCATTCCCTTTGGATATATACTCAGAAGTGGGACTGCTGGATCATAAGGCTTAAAATAATAAGATCTATTTGTTTTCCTGTCGTGAGAAATCTTAGGATTTACTCTGCCAACCACACTTGAGGAACTAAGTCAGGTGGCCAGCTATATCCATTTACTCCTTCACCCACCCACTCACTCATTCATCCACTCAGCCTGATACTGTGATACTGTCCTGTGTTTTAGCCACTGTGTTAGGCCCTGGGGACAGAGTAGGAAACAAAACTGACAAGATCTCTGCTTTCACAATGCTTAGGGGAAAATGCAGGAAAATATACAGCAGAGAAATAGGAGAATGTATGGTAATGAGAAGTGCCATGGATAAAATAAAAGTTTAGTGTAGTAGAGTACCAATAGTTGATCCAGTGTCATACAATGACTCTGAAGAGGTGACGTTTGAGCTGAGACCTTCAGTGCCAGCTAGATGACCAGGACTGAGGTGACTCTGGTTTGCCTTCTTCATCTTTTCTTTTTTTTTTTCTTATTGATTATTTTATATATGTGTGTATATATGGTATGTGTGTGTCCCAGTTTATCCCTCCTGCCACCTTTCCCCTTTGGTAATCATAACTTTGTTTTCAAAATCTGTGAGTCTGTTTCTGTTTTATAAGTAAATTCATTTGTATTAGTTTTAAGATTCCACATATAAGTGATATATGATATTTGTCTTTCTCTGCCTGACTTAACTTCACTTAGCATGATAACCTCTAGACTCATGTTGTTGCAAATAACATTACTTCATTCTTTTTTATGGCTGATTAATATTCCATTGTATAAATGTATTATTTCTTCTCTATCCATTCCTCTGTTGATGAACATTTAGATTGTTTCCCTTTATTCTTTTTAAAACCCATATAGTGGTATCTGAAACTCTTTATCACAATCAGAAGAGACAGATTTAAAATGCAAAAGCATGATGGAAGTCACATTTTAGTGTGCACGAGCTTTGTTTAAAAAACCATTGACCAATGTGTCAGTAGGAATGATGATCATACCCTGTTTTGGTTGGAGAGATGGGCAGAGGAGGAATGTGAGAAGCTTCGTGTAAATCCTGGCTAGAATCATAGCTTCTTAGTGGGATCTAGTTCCTCTGTGCATTCCTAGTTTCTATGAACACTCCAATCTACTGAGTGGAAGAGAATGTGAAGAAATTTGAGAGAGGATATTTCTCCTCCAAAGGGGAAAGGACCCTCAAAGACTTGGCAAGAAAGGATCAGCTTCATAATTCCTCATCAGTCTAATGCTTTTTCCTTCCCTTAGGCAACTTTGTTTGCACAGTTTATGTAGAAATTCTGTGTGCTTTTTGTTTTTACAGTGTTTAGTTCCCAGTGATCTTTTAATTAAGATCTCACCGCTCTTCTTTTCTGTCCCACGCAGCGAGTCACTTAGTAAATGCTCAATAAATGCCTGCCCCTTGATCGCTCTTCTTGGTAATTATGTTCTAGAAATAGAAGCGTATTACTCAGCTGGATTATTTTCCTCTCCACTATGGGCTTTTATGCCTCACAGACATTTATGGTTAACTAAAAAGGGAGAATTGAATGTGATTTTTTTAGTTGTCTGTAAGTGGATTTTTAAAGTCTGAGTGCATGTACGAAGAAATATTTGATTGAAACATTTTGCCTGGAAAATGGGGAGAGAATCTTTTCCACAAGGTCTTGTTCACTTTCCACAAGTTTTACCAATTCTGAACTATAGAAGGAAGGAGCTGCAACTGATGCTTCAGTCAACAGCAAAGAAGCAGCTAAGTTTTGGATGGAGAATTCCTGCCTTCTCTCCAAATCCCTGCTAATTAAGGAAGCTTCTCATTTCTTTATGGAACAAAAGTGAAGGTGAAGTTGCTCAGTCATGTCCGACTCTTCGTGACCCCATAGACTGTAGCCTACCAGGCTCCTCCGTCTATGGGATTTTCCAGGCAATAGTACTGGAGTGGATTGCCATTTCCTTCTCCAGGGGATCTTCCCAACCCAGGGCTTGAACCCAGGTCTCCCGCACTGTAGACAGACGCTTTACCATCTGAGCCACCAGGGAAGTCCCATTTATTTATGGAACAAAAGGCATTTTGAAAGTCCAAGCCTTTCTTGAGACACAATGCTTCTAATGTTTTAGGCTGGCCATTCTGGAAAACATGGTCTGTTTGTACGTGCTGAGAACACTGAACGTACTATTCATTCTTAGAAAAAAAAATTTATAAATTTTTACTTTTTTTTTTTTTTTTGGCCCTGTGGCATATGGAATCTTAATTCTCTGACCAGGGATCAAACCCATGCTCCTTGCATTGGAAGCGCAAAGTCTTAACCACTGGACCAACAGGGAAGTCTCTGTATACAGTTATTAAAGGTTACTTTCCATTTAAAGTTGTTACAAAATATTGGCTATATACCCTGTGTTGTATAATACATCTTTGAGCCTATCTTCACCCCATAGTTTAAATGCCTCATTCCCCCACAACAGTGCTCTTTACTCCCGCCAGCTGGTACCCATTAGTTTGTTGTCTGCCTCTGTAAGTCTGCTTCTTTTCTGTTATAGTTTGCTGTATTTTTTAGATTCTACTTATAAGTGGCATCATGCAGTATTATCTTTCTCTGACTTCTTTCATTTAGTATAATATCCTCTAAGTCCATTCATGTTGCTGCAAATGGCAAAACTTTATTATCTTTTTATGGCCTCATACTACTCACTCTTAGCTCTTAGTAACTGAAGTTTCACAGAGCCTCTATTTTCAGTGAGATCATTTTCTAACCACCCCTCAACATATGACATGAGGTCTATCTTTCCCTTTGGGAAAGCTATTTAAAAAAAAATCATGTTAAGTTTTCAGAAGCAAGCTAGCACAGGATAGCAAGGATGAGGGCTGAGCAAGTCAGTTATTCTCCTGAGGCCTTGATTTCTCACCTATATAATGAGACTAATACGACTGCCTGCCTCACTTGAGATTTTGCAAGGATTAAATAAGAAGATGCAAGTAGAGGACTAAGCCCAGGGCTTGACACATGGGAAGCCCTCTGTGAGTGTCGGTAGTGGTTCCAAACTATTACTGGTCATTAACTGTACCACTTTTGGTGATATATTTCTAGAAAGAAGATGATATTTCCTCTTTCCTTTCTAAAATACAAGAGACTTACTAAACACTGGAGCTGAAGGGCAATTCAGGAATGAAAAAAATCTCTAGACCTCATCATTTTAAACCTCTAAATTTTAGCCACAGTTTTCTGAAAGCACTTTAAAATCTTTTGGCATTTCAGTTGTAGCAGACTATGTAATCTTTTTAAAAGCAGATATCGAAAAAGCAGTATTTTTTAAATGAGGGATCAGGTTACATACTTATGTGTAATGTACAGAAAGAAACTATTCTTCTTTAGGAGTTTGGTTCTATTCCTGGTTTATAAATCAATTTCCTCTTCCTATTTAAACCCAAACAGTTCACATTCCTGCATAAGTTTATGGTTATTGGTGTTTCTGTGGAAACAACCACCTAGGAAGTGGTATTTCTCAGCCTAAAAGCTTCGCCTTAAGTCTTCTTGGCAAGATGAGAGAAGGGTGTTTCATGTCCATAAAACCCATAATTTTAGCATAATCATCAGATAATAAGGATAATAATAGAGTTGTAGAACTTTAAGACTAGAACATTAAATCCCATCTAGGCCAACCCCCTTATTTTACAGATGAGTAAATACCATATGCTTGAATCTTGTTTTACAGTCCTCAAAGGGTTTTCATATGGTAGATCATTTGCCTCCCCAACAACCCTTTGAGGTAGTCAGAAGGTAGCTTTATTTATCTTCACTTTGTGGAGAAATGGAGGCGCTGGGAGGATGAATGACTTGCCCAGCTATGGAAGGGGCCAGTCAATGGACACATCTCAAGCTCAAGCTTCCCACTGCCTGTTGGTGGCCTTCTCACTGAAGAGCTGGATGCCACAGGACTTTGCATGCCTACGGGACTGTCTAGACTCCAGTTCCCTTAGGCTGGATACTTTTGGACTTGAAAACCCTGCCATGTATGGAACTAACATCCCCTCTTATGCCTCACCTTTGTGCATCTCTTTAACCTCATCTTCTACCATGCCCAGGTTCCACATTTTGTTCTAGCAGTTCTGAAATCTGTTACTTCTGCTCATATCCTTCCACCTGAGTGTGTTACCTAAACCAACTTCCTTTAAGAATGAAGCCTGAGATGCTCACCATTTTTGTCCAGCCTCTCTATCCCCTTCCTGAGAACCCACCTTAGCCATAATTCTTAAAAAGCAGGTCTGCACACTACCTGACTTTAACTGAATCTGATTGTACCAGAGGTGGCTATGAAATGTAGAGAGAGAATAAAGAGATGTGTGCACCTAAGAAAAGATAAGAGGCCAGGTGGTTCTGGAAAGACTGATGGAAACATTTAAGAAGTTATCTCTGTTCTTGGTAAATTTACTTTGCTGTTTAGTCACCAAGTCATGTCTGACTCTTTCATGACACCATGAACTATAGCCTGACAGGCTCCTCTGTCCATGGGATTTCCCAGGCAAGAATACTGGAGTGGGTTGCCATTTCCTTCTCCAGGGGATTGTCCCAACCCAAGGATCAAACCCAGGTACTCTGCAGTGGCAGGCAGATTCTTTACCACTGAGCCACCAGGGAAGCCCCAATACCTGGTTCCAAATCCTAGCAAGACTTGCATGAGATACTTCTGTATAATCCACAAATTCCCACTTTGGCAATGAGATGCTGGTTAACCAGTTCTGAAAAACAAACAGCAAAGCCCTGATTCATAGCAACTGCCAGTTTCTAAGGTGTAAATACTCCCATTCTGGACTATTTCGAACTCTCACGACTTCTCTGATATCACTGCGGGAGATGTGTACTTGCATTTTGCCTTCTGTGAGCTTGTCTGAGCTTTCTCTAGCTCACTATTGATTTGGGCTTAAGCTAAACATTACTGATTGGCTAGGCTGTAGATAATCAATAAGGAAAGAACGCTCTATTTTTAAAACTATACCATAATGCTTTAAGGGCTGTTTTGTGCCATATATGAATCAGGACCACCAGCCTTTTTGCTTCTTTGACAATTTCTTATTTCTCTAGTTTTACCAATTTATCCTGCCTTTAGCTATATTGCTTAGTGTGTGATAGATGATTCTTTCTGGTATCTTAGTAACAAAATGTAACAGAGCTTCATTTACTTCTACTTTCTTTTTGAGTCTTGTAAAATACTTGTTATTTTGGGAGAAAATATAGAACTGTGGTCATTCTTCCAATGACATGTATCTGCTTTCTTAATGATGAATGTATGATTTTTTACTCTATTCCCATACTTTTCCACGTAGACAATAACTTTTTACAATAATGCCAAATTATGTGTAATCTCTAGAGAACATTTTAAATGGCAGTTGAACTCTACATTAAATGTTGCAAGTAAACAGAACTGATGACAAAGTGACCAAGTTTGTTTCTGTGCAGTAATGACAATTATGTCATGACAGCTTGTCTGGCCTAGAGCTTCTATGTCTCCATCAATTATAAGACAGAGCTCAGAGATGTTAAATGTGGAAAACAGCACATCTTAGAATCAGTGAAATACGGTTGGTCATCTCTACCGCAGAAAGCAACTTGACTCAGCTATCACCTCCTCCACGAAGACTTTCCAACCACCTTCTTTCTCTCCCTTGCAGCTGGGCTAAACACCCTTCCTTGTGTCTCCATAGGACCCTGTGCACATCTCTGCTTTCACACTGACCTGCCTATCGTGATGCTGCTGAATGCAGAGTTGGGCAGCCATGTGGTCTCCTAACCATTTGCTAACCTGAGGAGCTCTGCAGTATCTAACACATAACAGACCCTCAGGAAGTGCTTCATGACTGATTTGTGAATCCTGGGAGACAGAGTTCTTTCAGACCAGCCTCTTGCAAAGTTCTGGGTAGGACAGCCCCTGTCTGTCCCAGGTCCTCTCCAGCAGCAAGTCACCCCTGACCATCCCTACTGGTCATTACAAAAGTGCCAGAGTACACTGTCCTCCACTCTCCCACGTGGCCTTATGTGGGAAAGCAAGTCACACTAAAATTCTGATGGGCAGTAATGGCATCGTGTTTACCCTCTCAGAGAGCTCATGACCTTTTGCCAGGAAGTTAGAAGGAGCCAACACACAGAAGAGAATCTTGATAAACATTTTGGGCTGATGTGATGACAGGCTGCTTTTCCGAGTCCCTAAAATCATACTGCTTAAATGGCTGCCCGAGCTCACATTATGACCTAATTTGGGGCCGTGCTACAGTCATGATACACTCAGAAAAGCCTGTTCTCATCTTTGCATGCCAATCTCCCACTCTGGGATTCTCTCTTTCATTTTTTATGGAAATGGATTGGGCAAGAGAGCCAGCACTCCGGAGGGCAGAGGTGGCCCACCTCCACCTGTGAGTCAGGCACCAGAGGAGACCAAGTTTCCTTTTCTCCACAGACTGACCCACTTGCTCTGACTAACTCAACCATGTTCCATCATCTCTCAACCAAGAGTCACAACACCCAACTCAAGTCACAATACTCTGTTCTCCCTAAGTGAGGAGAAGACTCAATTGCTTCCAGATCTTACTTCTTGACCTCTATCCTAGGTGTATCTCATTCTCCTTTATTTTCAAAGTTTCCAAAAATAAAAGTTACTTCCAACATTTGATCTTCTTACAACCCTCTTCCACACATTGCTTAAACTCCCGTGTGTGTGTTAGTCACTCAGTCGTGTCCAACTCTTTGTGACTCCATGGACTGCAGCCCGCCAGGCTCCTATGTGCATGGAATTCTCCAGGCAAGAATATTGGAGTGGGTTGCCATTTCCTTCTCCAGGGGATCTTTTCAATCCAGGGATCCAAGCCGGGTCTCCTGCGTTGCAGGGAGATTGTTTTACCATCTGAACCGTCCAAGGTCTAACCTAAATGAGGAAAAGTTGAGGAAGGAAACACTGGTTACAGGTATCAATTAAATAAACAAGAACAATTTTAAAAATTATGTACAGTTTTCCTGGGTTTGGTGTCCTGCAAGCTGGGATACTGGAAGGAATATCAAAGGATTGGAAAATGGGGCCCCATCCAACTTCTAGAGCCTGTTGATTTAATGTTCAGACAGAGGTGGGTGGGGGACCTCCCCCCTATTCTGCAGAGGCAGAAATAAGCCTCAGATAACTTTTCTTCTACAGGGAGGCTCAGTGGATATGGGACTTCAAGAATGAAACACTTAATTATAACCAAACACGGAGTGAACAAAGGAATGAGGGCCGAGTTGAGCTGTTTCATGTGAATCCTGCCTACAAAAGAAGCAGCTTCTTCCAAATTTCGTAAGAGATCAGTGACAAGCTGGAATTTTTCATTTCTGGGCGCAGTGAGGAGTTACATTTAAAGAACCATCCTCGTTTATGTTTCAAAAGCAAATAGGTTCCGGCTTGCCACCCTGGTGTGCTTTGAGGCTGCTGAATGTTCTTGGAAATTTCATATTTACGATAATTTCATGACTGAAGAAAGATATTTTAGTCATTTCCCTCACTCTGATAGTTTCCAGCCATAACCTCAAAAAGGAAGGTAAAAAATAACAAGTGGGTGTGATGGGGGTGTCGCTCCTGAGTCTTTGTCACTGTTGTGGGATGCAGGAGAGGGTCTGGACCCACTCATCCTCTCTCACACAGAATCTCTTTGTGTGACTGCTTGTATATGTCAGGGCTTGATACAATCTGTAGAGGTAGAAAGAGATTTCTTTTCTTTCTCTCTCTTTTAAATAAGATATCCAGGGATTTCCCTAGTGGTCCAGTGGTTAAGAATCTACCTGAAATGAAGAGGATGAGGGTTTGATGCCCTGTCAGGGAACTAAGGTCCTACATGCCATCTGGCCAAAATATTTTAAAAATAAATAATGAAATAAGATATCAACTTCCTGTGAGAAAGGAATCTGTGTCCTTGGCTCTGTAATTATAATACTGGCATTTATAAAGTGTCTAGCAGCAACCAGAAAATTACACTATTCATAATCCTTACAACACTCATTACACAGATCTGCAAACTGAGACTTGGGGCTTCAAATAACCTAACCAAGACAATAGACCCAGACAGTGAATGAGCCAGGCTTTGAACTCATTCTTCTCTGACTCCAAAACTTACATTCTTTCCACTCTACTCTGCAGCCAAGTAAACTCACCAGCCTATGTTGGAATAAGTCCTTAGAAAACTGTCTTGGAAATAGAGAAAGGAATGAGATTTTTATCATATTATCAGTTTAGAACGTGCTATATATAATATCTATGGGGAGCTTACAAAACACTAAAAATAAATTTGAGTTAATTTGAGAGAACCGAAGGTACTATGAGGACACAGTCACTTCCAAATGGGTGATAGTTACCCCTCTCTATAGAGCCTGCTGTGGCCTCATGCCACCAACTCCCCAACTTAGGGTGCTGTGCAGAGGCCCTCCTATTGACTCTGATCTACATTTTGACCTCATACTGTGAATCTCCATTCTGGGGAGCCTGCCACGTTCCATTTCCTGACCCACTGGACTTTTAGAATTTCCAGCATGAGGCGGTGTTCACACTGTAATTACAACGTGTCCCTTATTCCCATTATGGCCTCTCTTAGCAGTCAGTCATCTCTTCAGATACACATTGGCCAACATGGTCCAGTTTTGGGGAAATTGCACAGGAAGAGGCTGGGTATTCTTACAGAGGAGTCTTTGGTTCACAGCAGATTCAAACAGGTTAACAGCTTCAGAGCAGAGTAGATTTCAATGCCCATGGCTGGCTTCTAAGGAATCTTACCTTCTGTTTCCACGCTCACTCGGGTGATGGTAGAACCTCCACCAGTATCTCTGCTTCCCTTCTTCCCTGTGTTCACCCCTCTGCCCAATTGCCAAAGCCAAGTTTATCTTCAAACATGGTAAACCAATTTCCTGCTTAAAACGTGTCGATGGCCTCTCATTCTGCCTCCCATCTTCAGCCAGCCTGCAGGACCCTGTAAGATCTGGCCACCACCCTCGCCTTCTGCCTCACCCTACACCAGTCTCTTCTTGTACACCAGGCCCCCACAGAAGTACCTCCTTTCTGTTCTCCCAACAAACCAAGGGCCCTTCTCTCCTTGGGGCCTTGGCACTTGCTGGTCTCTGCCTGGAGTTGCATCCCCTCCTCTTCACGCTTTTCATCCCTTAGGTCTCTGCTCCCCTCAGATAGCCCCTCTCTGGCAGAGACCCCTCCACACCCCAAGTCTGCATTGGATGTGGCAGACCCCCCCCACCCCAATCGTTCTTGGTTATTTCCCTGTAGCACTTAACTGCTAATTGCAATCCTCTCCTTTTCCTATTTATTTTTTCTGGTTTCATGTTCTATCTCTCTGAATAGAAAGTAAAGTTATGAGGATGGGGACTTTATTTTGATCAGCCCTGGGTCCTTAGCAATAAACAGTTGTTGAGCCACCAAGTCCCTTAAATTTAAATTATGTGGCCTTTGTTTTTCAGGGCTTAGGAAAGCATGCCCCCTCTCCTTCAAGACCCGACTCTAAATCCATGCCTCCTAGACTTCCGTGGTGGTCCAGTGGATAAGAATCCAGCTTTCAATGCAGGAGACACGGGCTTGATCCCTGGCCACCTGGGGAGATTCCACATACTGAGGGGCAATGAAGTCCACGTGCCACAACTACTGAGCCCATGCCCTAGAGCCTTCGGGGCTGCAGCTTCTGAAGCCCGTGTGCTGGGAGCCTGCGCTCTGCAATAAGAGAAGCCACCACAATGAAGAGTACCCCAAGAGCCCCAACAGAGAGTACCCCTATTAACTACAACTAGAGAAAAGCCTGCACAGCAGCGAAGACCCAGCACGACCATAAAATCAATAAATGATAAATCCATGCCTCCTGGGGAGTCCTCCTCCTTCCAGCCCTATGATTTCTAGATCCCCTCTATAAGTTTGTACCAACCTTCCTGAGAGGAGTGTGTTCTAAACAGGGCCTAATATATTATGAGAACTTTCATGTGTCAAACGGTAAGTGTGGAACAATGGAAAATTTTATCCCTATGATATCCGTGTGTCACTGTTTAGCCATGTCACTGCAGCGACTCATAGTTTAGATCACTCTTCATAATAATGTACTTGGAGTGGTTTTTGTTTTTGTTTTGATCTTTTGGTTTTGATCCTTTTTAGTAACTAGTATTCTTATGTGGAATTCATTAGATTCCAGTCAAAAGCAGTGAATTTTTGTTTCATTTCCATGTGTAGTCTCACCATGGGCAGATTCAGTTTTAAATCTCTACAAGTTTTAAAATGTTGACAATAGCACAAGGCCTGCCTCCCTTTTACCGTCTCGAGGACCTTCAGTGGCCCAGGGTTAATTGGTGTGTAGGGTCTGAGCCTGTATAATCTAGGTCTATACTTGGGAAAGGCGTTTGAGATATCAGGTGAAGTGCAAGTTGAATGATATTTCAAGGTCTGTCTAAAGTCTTCTATCACAAGGCAGTTTGAAGTGTAAAACATCCGCTGAAATAAATGAGTTACAACTGTGGGTAGGCAGTCTTCCCCAATCCATAGTTTATTATAGTGACACTGAAGTTTGCAGGGGTCATTAGGTGTCCAATTTCCAGAACAAAAGGCAGTCATATACCTTTGGCTGAAGGATACAAGGGGTGATATTTTCACTTTTTCAGAGACATTCTGTACAGATGTGCACTGTGAACCTAGAAATGGGAAAGCAAACTATTTCCTTCTAAAAGAAAGCAGGATATCAATTTAGTACCTGATCACTTCCCTTTTGTGGCCTATAGCAACGGCTATCATCTTTTGGGGTAATGACTTACTAATAATTATAATATATTGTAGACTTTTTAATGAATTCATTCATTTCTATTCGATGTGCAAGATCTTAGTTCCCCACTTAGGGATCAAACCTGCATCCCCCTGCAGAGGAAGTGTGGAGTCTTAACTACTGGACAGTTAGCGAAGCCTATTATAGACTTAGAAAAAAAAGTTTACAGAGTTCATTATATTATTTCATTTTATTCTCGCGACGGCTAGTTCTGTGAGTATTGTTATCTTTGCTTACTGTCAAGGAGAGTGAGGCAGAAAGCAATTAAGTCTTTGTTCCCAGACCACCCAGCACATAGGTAACAGAGGAAGAACTCAGATCTGCTTTCAAACTCCACAGCCTGCCTCCCTCAGAGTACTTTCTCTGGCAGTTTGACCCCACAGTCTTGGACCGCACTGTGAGATCATTTTGGTGGAATTTTCTGAAAAAGTTCAAGCTGGAGGAAGAGAAAGTGCTAATATCACATTGGAGCTCTCATTGCCACTAAACTCTTGGTAACAAATGTATTTTTTTTTTCCCTTTCTTTTTTTTCTTCTTTGGCTGCACCTCACAGCACATGAAACTTCACTGGCCAGGGATTCAGTGGAACTCTCTGCAGTGGAAGCTCAGCGTCTTAACCACTGGGCCACCAGGGAAGCCCCACTGATAACAATTTTATAATTTGACTTCCTAATGAATTGGTCGAGATAATCCTGCCATTGGATAACAAACCGCTAAATAACTGGAATTTAGTTGTTTTTAAGGTTGTGAGAGAGGAAATGATTTGACAGTGGTGAGGTTGTCCTTGTCCCTATGCCCCTTTCATTTGCACACAGATATACTCTGAAACAATGTGGCATTGTTGTAACATGATCATAGGGAATTTGGTCCTTGGGTGTTGAAAGATAAATTATGTTACCTTGACTGTCCTCTTGTCTCTTTTTAAGCTGCCTCTGTTTCTGGGGTCACATTTTCCAGGTCAAGAACAAACTAACTTGCCCACAGTTTGCAGTTGAACAGATTTGATAAGAAATAAGGCTGGTGCCAGGGAAGCTCCAGGGATGAGTGGCCTGGGCACTCACACAGGGCCCATGGGCTTGCAGAGCCTGCTCTGGTTAATGCTCTGTAGTTGCCATCTTGCAATTCTTACTAAGTTTTGAACAGGGAGCTCTGCATTTTCATTTTGCCTTGAGACCTGCCAATTATACACTGGTCTTGCTAGGTGTCTCAGGATATTAGCCTCAGAGACAGTGATCTGGCCAGGTCAGAGCACTGCTAAGGTTTTAGTTCTCCTGAGAGCTTGGGGATTAGCCAACACACTGCTGACAGATCCAAGAGTGTGGTCAGGACTGAATAGGGGCCACAAAGCCCCTAGTCTCAGCAGGGGCAGAGGGTGCTGCCCACCACCTGGCAGAAAGTTCCATCTTGTTATAGTTAAAATCAAAGAGGCGGGGGCCTGCCTGGCGCCCAACCCAAATACCGAGCCGATATGGAATGCCCCCAAGAATAATACCAGTCTCTTGTTTGGGATCTTTTTCCCACGTACATACTTAATCTACTTAACAGAATATTGGGCGAGGTCAGATGAGAAACAGGTTCAGTATGCAACAGGCTGCAAGCTTTGGAAATTTCTAAAAATCCTTCTATTTTGGAAAACACTTTCATTTCCTAGAAGTTAACCTTTTTTCTTATAGATTAGTATTCATTGAGAAACAATATTTCATTACTGATGAGCAGAAAGAAAGTAAATATCACCCAGAGTCCCACTCCCTAGAGATGATCATTAATTATATTTTAATGGACAAATAAGCATATATACGTGCAGTTGCTCAGTCATGTCCAACTCTTCTGAGACCCCATGGTCTATAGTCTACCAGGCACCTCTGTCTGTGGGATTTTCCTAGGCCAGAATACTGGAGTGTGTTGCAATTTCCTACTCCAGGGGATTCTGCCAACCCAGGGATCAAACCTGTGTCTCCTGCAGTGACAGGTAGGTTTTTAGCACTGTGCCACCTGGGAAGCCCAAACATTTTATTAGGAGCATAAAATTTAAAATCTTTATAGCTATTGTGGAAACATATATATATGTGTGTTGTGTGTGTGTGTGTGTGTGTGTGTCCATGTGTGTGTGTGTGTGTTAGTCATTCAGTCATGTCTGACTCTTTGAGAACCCATGGACTGTAGCCTGCCAGGTTTCTCTGTCCATGGAATTCTCCAGGCAAGAATACTGGAGTGGATAGCTATTCCCTTCTCCAGGGAATCCTCCTGACCCAGGGATGGAACCTGGGTGTCCTGCATTGCAGGCAAAATCTTTACCATTTGAGCCACCAGGGAAGACCACATGCATTATATATTTTATTATATATATTTTATATATTATATATTTTGCTACTACATCACATTATATATTATATATTTTACTACTATATCACATTAAATCTAACATAATTTTAACAAAATTTATAGTTTACTGAATTGCCTCTATGGCTTAATGCTTAAGTTGATCCTCATTCCTTGCTATTTTAAACAGTGCTGTGATGAACAGGCATGTAGCTATTTTTGCAATCATCCATGACTATCACTTTAGAATAATTTTCTAGAAGTGAGTTTTCTGAATTAAAGATGTGAACATATTGAACAGTCCTAGTCCAGTTGCCTCAAAGAACTGTTGAAACAATCTCCATTCCCACCAGCAGTGTAGACCAGTTCGGGTTGTGTTCTTGGAGTCCCACGGAGACATGGTTTTGTGAGTGGGTGGGAGGTTGTGATTCATACCTAGAAGAGATTCCTTCTGAAAACTCATGGAATTTCTAGAATCACAAGTGATCAAAAAGATGAGACTGCGAATGGTGGTACTTTTTATGAATTTGTAGTCTAGCAATCAGTATGAGTGAAAATCTCCCTAAGGAGATTACTGCCAACAGGTCTTCCAAACACTCTATTTGCATATAATTGCAGCTTCTAGTTATAAGTATCAATGTAATCACATGGTATTGAATCAAGGATTTATAAAAATTACACTAAATTAAACAAATTCGGGGAGGATACTGAAGAATAGGGAAACCTGATATGCTGTGGTCCATGGGGTCCCAATGCAACAGTCACAACTTAGCAACTGAATAACGGCACTAAATCCACGTTCTATAATTTAAAGAAACAAAACAAGACTTTGGTGTTTTTTTTGTTTTTTCTCATTGTTAATCGTTAGTAATTTTTGGCTGGCTTGGTTTCCCTGCCCCTCTCTTCTTCCAGATGCCTTTAACATTTTTCTTTTTTGTCACATAGAGAAGCAGAAGTCCTATACTACGTCTAACTAGTCACAAGTTAGTTCCATAATCTTCAGCTTCCTTTGTAAATAAAAATTTCATCTCAAATCTCTTTCATGTTTATAAACACTGAGCTTCATAATCCCCAAGTCCAATTTTGTATCAGGTTTCTCTTCAGGGAATCCATTCATAATCCTTCTCTACAAGACAGGCCTGCTTCTGTGCAAAAAAAAAAAAAAAAAATCAATAAGAGGGAAACATAAGTCAATCAACCAGAAGTGCAGCTGGAAATTAGAGGCTGGGTCAATCATAGGACCTTTGCATTTATTTATTTTTTTTGTCAACAAAGATTTTATTATTGTACTATAGGGTGATAGATATATAATCAGAATTCTTAAAAGTATTATAGGCTAGACAGAGACTTCCTACTGAGTGGATGTGTGATGTACAACATCCTTTGAAGATAAATCTCCCTTGTGGATTATGGTGATGCTCCAGGAATACATCCTAATGTCAGGAAAAACCATTATGTACCAATACACGCTGTAGTCATTTTCAGTTTGGGTCTGTGGTGTGTCTATTTACCTACACAATAATGCAGTGGATTATATAACCTTTGCAGTGGGCAGTCTTAGAATTCCCATGGTACAATGGTTCATTCTTTTAAAAATGCATTAAATATGAATGAACCACTTCTCATTAAAAATAGTATATATTATTTTCTTGCTTCTGTCTCTTCTTTCTCTTTCTTTTCTACACAGTCCTGTTTTCTGTTTCCAGCTCCTTGCCTACACTCATTCTCAGGACTTTCAGAGCTTACTCACACATTTCTTTTTAGTTTTCTTTGTAGCAACTCCAACACATTTCCTTTTATGCTGGTGATTGTTACTTAGCTTTTCTCCTCTGCTTTTCTACCCAACCTTGTTTATTTTCATTTTTCTCCCAATGGTCTAATTTTTCTCTGTGCCTGTCAAATTTAATTGAGGTTTGCTGCATGGTTAAGATGAAGAAAGCCTTTTCTTCCCAGGCTCTAAAAGGAAATTAGAGTGTCAGCTTAAAAAGTTTCAGTTTATCCTAGATTACTGACTCTCTCAAATAGAATCCTCAGCTTTTTCTTTTATAAATCTAATCAAGAAACAGCTCTGTGCTCTGACACACTTGGGACATGCAGGTTCTTGATTTGTATTTCTGAGTTCTCAGTGTTGCTTTCTTAAATGTTATGGAACATTCTTATCACCAGATTCACCCCCTTTTCTCTTTCACTGCTTCTGCTCTTTATGGATGTTTTGAGCTAAAATTCACCCATCTTGTCAAAGTGGAACTTGGTAGCTCTAAGATCACTAATCAGAAGGCAAAAGATGTTAGGGAGAGGTGTTAAACTCAAATGATCATCCTGAGAGGTTCTTTCATTTGTGAAAGAGGGAAAACGTGAAGGAGAACTGAAAAAAGAACTCTGGAACAGTGAATAGTTTCGAGATGTGCTTTGCATGTAAAACAGTACCCTCTACTTGAGAGTCTTTATCACTGGACATGTGTCTATTTTGGAGTGTCTCTGGAACATAGCTATCCTTGTGATGGGAACATCTTAAACTTTTTTGAGGTCTTGCTCAAGTCCGTTTTTAAGTGAGTGCATATGGGGGACAATATGAATTCCAAAAAGAAGAGTATCTCAGATTCTCCACTGAGTCATTTCCTTATTTTTATTAATTGGCTTAGACCCAACTACAGAATGGAAAGCTATTTTTATGGATTTGCTCACAACTGAGAGAGCTAACCCGAGACTTAAGCAACACAGTCTGCCAGTTTAAAACAGAAAAAAAAAAGTCTTACTATATTCCATTAAATTAGACTGACAATATGTTTCACATTTTAAGGTCCTCTTTGCCTTTTTAAACGTTCATAGATGGTTAAGGATAGCCTCTGGCGGATGTGACAGTGCTTGAAGTTAAAGGGGTAGTCTGTGTATCATTTTCACTCTATTGTGGATTCCTTAGCATATATTTTCTCTTGTTCGACATCTTCATAGTCTGATGGATTGAAGCTCTATTGAACATAAGTACTCAGTAATAAAATGTGACTCATCTCCTCACTCCATTGTAAAAGTCCTAAAGGCAGTAACTCAAGTGTGTGGCTGACTCAGTAACTGCCCAGCACTATCTTTATTGAAATTATCCTGCAATCTAGAAATTAGATGTGGAATAACCCATGATGAAGTCATCCTGACCCAGCTATTCTGGGCCAGGGTAGGAGTCTTTTCTGGGCAATATTTTCTAGTACTCTTTCAATTTAGCTTTATAACTATCAGTCATGCAACAACTCTGATCATTAATTTGACAAATTTCTATTCAAACTAGCTGTAAAACGATAGAATCTATCACTCATAAGCAAAGCATCTCTCCTGAAATGAAGTAGCATTTATTTTTCAAAGAAATAAGAGTCGGGAGGCAGCTCATAAAACTCCGGAAAACCTATGAGATGATTAGAAGTTACTCATGAAGTCCAATCTTGTCTGTGTCTGGGCGTGGAAGAGCAAGGCTTATCATGGAATGGAATGTGTCCAGGCAGCGTGCCTAGGGCAGTGGACAAGAATCTATATGTCAGAGGTAAAGGACTGCCCGCTGAGCCATCTTCACCCTTCCTGTTGTCAATGCTGAGCATGGGAAAACTAGAAGTAGACAGGAAAGGGATCCTGGGAGGATGGATAGGACAGAGCAGACAGAGCAGGAGACGCAAATGAGCATCAGCTCTAGAAACGCAGGTCTGACTGCGGCTACCATCCCCTAAGATGAGCTCCAAATCGCTTAGTCTGGCAAAAGTACAGGCATCAAGATTTGGCTCAACCTCAGTGTCTGTTTCCTTCCTGATTCCTTGACCATTCTGTTCTCTCTCTCTGCAATACCCTCCTCCCTTGCCTGTTTGAAAATTTGAATTTGTCTTTATCAAACTTAGTTTAGCTGTCATTTCGTTGGGAAGCTTTCACTGACCTCAGAGACAAGAGTTCATAGCTCCCTGTCTGCCAAGTGCACACTCTGATTGCTGTACTTGTCCAAAGCCGTGTAATTTATCTACTTGATTTTTTTTTTTTTTCTGTCTGCTTCCTCTAATGGGCTAGGAACTCCCTGAGGACAAACCTGTGTCTTTACTCACGTGGTGTCTGCTGTGCCTAGCACAGAACCTAGCATATAACAGAAGCTGTTGACGTTTATGTACAGTGAATGAATGAGTGCATGAGTGAATGAGACAGAAGGCACCATTTTGGTGTTAGGAATCTAGGAGAGCATTCGGAGATGCCAAGGAGGTGTTTCTGTATTGTAGTGTCACTTGGATTAAATGGTTTCTAAGAAAATGTCATTCATCAAAAGGCTTTCCTGGCTTTTAAGATATCACAGATTTAGCACAAAGGAAAATGAGAAATCACCTGGTTCAACATTCCACTTCAAAAAAGAAGTCCTTTCCAGGGTCTTATTGACAGAGAAGCAGCTGGCTTCCACCGGGATACCCCAGGGGCAGCAATTTACCGGAGAACCATTCTAGCCTCAGATGGCTATGTTTATCTTTCATGATTGGGCATAATTTGCTTCTTTGAAATCTTCATCCAAGTAAACGCTCAGTAAAATATAGCTGTGACTACTGTCATTTTCTTTTTTCTTTATGAAAAATACTTAAAGGTAGTTATCAAGGTTTCCATCTCTTTTCAAGGCTAATTTTCCTGATGACTTAAGCCTGAGACTTAGTTCCTGACCCTCCTGGCCCCTCTCCTCTTACTTGGTACAAGCCGCACCAGCTGCCAGTGTGTGGTCACCAGTGCTCTTTGTGACCTGCTATCTTTGACATTTTCTGGTTCAATTCATCCCAGAGAAAGGCCCTTTTCACCCTTCTCTGCTCCATGCCTATCAGAAACAAATGTCCAAAGCAGAATGCAGTTGTGATTGGTTGATGTGGGGAAAATATATATACAGGCACACAAATAAGAATCAGCTCCAATGTAGTATTCATTGGCCAAAGGAGAGCTGGAATAGGGAAAGTGACTCTAAATAAATAATCAGGGATATAGGAAGCTCATCGTTTAAAAGAACTTGATAATATTAAATAGAAATTGTAGAAGAAAGCAAGCTTCCTTTCTGTATTAATTATTCACACGTTGCTGTTTGCTCATCAGAAAGCAAAACAAAATAACCTTGATTTCTTGGAAGCAAAGCCATTTTGAGCTCAAACAAATAAACTCAATTGTCAGAGAATAAGAGACTTGTGGGAGATTAAAAATAGATTATGGGTTTTTCATTGCACTATGAGGTTCTTTTTTTAATTGAAGTAAATGATTTACAATGTTGTGTTAATTTCTACTGTACAGCAAAGTGGCTTGATTATACATATATACACATTCTTTTTTAAAAAAAATATTCTTTTCCATTATGGTTTGTCATAGGATACTGAATATAGTTCCCTGGCTGTATAATAGGACCTGCTTGTTTATCCACTCTGTGTATAATAACTTACATCTGCTAACTCCAGTCTCCCAGGCTATCCATCCCCCGATCCCCTCCGCCGTGGCAGCTACAGTCTGTTCTCTCTGTTCGTGAGTCTGTTTCTGTTTCATAGATAGGTTCGTTTGCATCATATTTTGGATCCCACACATAAGTGATATCATGGTATTTGTCTTTCCGACTTACTTCATTCAGTGTGATGATCTCTAGTTGCATCCATATCGCTAAAAATGGCATCATTTCATTCTTTCTCATGGCTGAGTAGTATTTCATTATATGTACCACATCATCTTTGTCCATTCATCTCTCAATGGACCTTTAGGTTACTTCTGCATCTTAGCTATTGTAAGTAGTGTTGCTGTGAACATGGAAGTGCATGTATATTTTTGAATGATAGTTTTATCTAGCTCAGGAGTGGGATAGCTAGATCATATAGTACTTCTACTTTCAGTTTTCTGAGGAACTTCCATACTGTTCTCCACAGTGACTATACCAGCTTATATCCCCACCAACAGTGTAGGAGGGTTCTGTTTTCTCCATACCTTCTCTGGCATTTGTTATTTGCAGACTTTTGAATGATGGTCATTCCAACCCGTGTGAGGTGGTAGTTGCCTCATTGTGCTTTTGATTTGCATTTCTCTAATCGTTAGCAATATTGAGCATCTTTTCAGTACGTGAGAGACTCTAAAGTTCTTTTGGGATGGTCTAGGGGGAAAACAAACCAAAAGAATCTCCTTTTTGAAAAAATTATGTAAATTTTAATATTAGTCAGCATAAGTAAATGCATTTTCAATATCACAAATATTTGTAGATGTTATAACCTATTTTAATATTTTATAGAATACAACCTTTGTTTCTTTTTCTTCTTTAACAGTTTTGAATTTTTACTGAACTATAGCTCAATTTTCAGAAAACTAAGATTATGGCATCTGATCCCATCACTTCATGGCAAATAGATGGGGAAACAATGGAAACAGTGGCTGACTTTATTTTTTGGGTTCCAAAATCACTGCAGATGGTGATTGCAGCCATGAAATTAAAAGATGCTTACTCCTTGGAAGGAAAGTTATGACCAACCTAGACAGCATATTGAAAAGCAGAGACATTACCGTGTCAACAAAGGTCCGTCTAGTCAAGGCTATGGTTTTTCCAGTAGTCATGTATGGATGTGAGAGTTGGACTATAAAGAAAGCTGAGCACCGAATAATTGATGCTTTTGAAGTGTGGTATTGGAGAAGACTCTTTTAAGTTCCTTGGATTGCAAGGAGATCCAGCTAGTCCATCCTAAAGGAAGCTTACTCCTTGGAAGGAAAGTTATGACCAACCTAGACAGCATATTGAAAAGCAGAGACATTACCGTGTCAACAAAGGTCCGTCTAGTCAAGGCTATGGTTTTTCCAGTAGTCATGTATGGATGTGAGAGTTGGACTATAAAGAAAGCTGAGCACCGAATAATTGATGCTTTTGAAGTGTGGTATTGGAGAAGACTCTTTTAAGTTCCTTGGATTGCAAGGAGATCCAGCTAGTCCATCCTAAAGGAGATCAGTCCTGGGTGTTCACTGGACTGATGTTGAAGCTGAAGCTCCAATACTTTGGCCACCTGATGCAAAGAGCTGATTCATTTGAAAAGACCCTGATGCTGGGAAAGATTGAGGGCAAGAGGAGAAGGGGATGACAGAAGATGAGATGGTTGGATGGCATCACCAACTCAATGGACATGGGTTTGGAAAGACTCCGGCATTTGGTGATGGACAGGGAGGCCTGGCATGCTGCAGTTCCTGGGGTTGCACGCAATGAGTCGGACACGACTGAGTGACTGAACTGAACTAAACTGGTATTTGATATGCTGCTGCTGCTAAGTTGCTTCAGTCGTGTCTGACTCTGTGTGACCCCATAAATGGCAGCCCACCAGGCTCCCCTGTCCCTGGGATTCTCCAGGCAAGAACACTGGAGTGGATTGCCATTTCCTTCTCCAATGCATGAAGGTGAAAAGTGAAAGTGAAGTTGCTCATGTCCGACTCTTTGCTACCCCATGTCCTGCAGCCTACCGGGCTCCTCTGTCCATGGGATTTTCCAGGCAAGAGTACTAGAGTGGGTTGCCATTGCCTTCTCTGGCTATTTGATATATCACTGTGTAATTTTAAGGCATGGGGCTTCCTAGGTGGCACAGTGGGAAAGAATCCACCTACCAGTGTAGGAGATGCAGGTTTGGTCTCTGGATTGGGAAGATCTCCTGCAGGAGGAAGTGGCAACCTACTCCAGTATTCCTGCCTGGGAAATCCTGTGGATAGAGGAGCCAGAGGAACTTGGCTGGCTACAGATTCACAAAGAATCTGACACAAATGAGAAACTGAGCACACAAATTAAGGCAGACATGTTAATTTGATATATTTATATATTGCTATACTATTGTGATAATGAACACCTCTAATCATATTACATACTTTATTTTTTAGTGGTCGGAATAATTAAGTTCTGATCTCTTAGCAAGTTTGATGATTATAATACAATATTGTTGTCTGTATTCCCTATATTATGCATTAGATCTCTAAGGCTTATTTACTACTTGTAGGTTTGTCCCCTTAAACATCATCCTTTCCTATCTGCTTCCCATTCTCCTTTCTTGACGTAAGTAATACAATAATGAAATCAATAAGAAAGTAGAATAAAATATCCTTCTAAAATTAATTATCAGCAGTAAAGGACTAGTTTTTAAATGATATTGATAACAAGCCCTAACACATGTAACTAACACATGTAAATGATGTTCCAGCTGGTCACCCACCATTTGTATGACACAGTTTTAAAGTCACTTTCTTAATGTTGGTGATGAGTGTACATTGAGAGATCCATGTTCTCTTGTCCAGCTCCTCTTACATACATATTTGCACAGTGACTAGCCAGGAAGAAGACTCTTACATCTTCTGCACAGAAACTGAGGTCAGGGTCTCTAGCTGAATATAAGATGCTGGTTGTGTTACAAAGATGCAGCTAAGCATGGGGTTTGGTCCGGGGCTTGGAAAAGAGAAGACACAAACTGGAGGAGACTGCCCTTTCCAGGTGGTCCTCCCAGGAAAATGCTATTTCTTTACAGGACTTTTAATTGCAGGTGGAAAGATTGGCTTTACTAGCAGCAGACTGAATATCACAGGGTCTATAGTCATGTTGAAATTCAGGGACATGGTGCCGGGAAAGCAATGTTACAGCAGACGATGTCAGTTTCCATTTTGCCCCTTTCTTGTTGATTGTAGGACTCTGATTTTGCACAGGTTATCTATTTTCTCCTCTTTTTGAAAAAGAAACACTGTGTTCCAAAAGAGGTTGGGAATGAATTGTGATTATCTCAGGCTAATCATGGCAGTCTCTCTCTCTCTCTCAATGGGAATTAGTCTAAGCAAGTACACATGAAGAGACTCCAGCCAGTGAGCAAAGGGAATCTACACTGGGTCCTTTTGAATAGGACTGTAAAGAGAAATACCCAGGAAGACACAGATTATTATTCTACTAAAAAGCTTCTTGATGAAAGTGAAAGAGGAGAGTGAAAAAGTTGGCTTAAATCTCAACATTCAGAAAACGAAGATCATGGCATCCAGTCCCATCACTTCATGGGAAATAGATGGAGAAACAGTGGAAACAGTGTCAGACTTTATATCTGGGGTCTCTAAAATCACCGCAGATATGAAATTAAAAGACGCTTACTGCTTGGAAGAAAAGTTGTGACCAACCTAGATAGCATATTCAAAAGCAGAGACATTACTTTGCCGACTAAGGTCCATCTAGTCAAGGCTATGGTTTTTCCTGTGATCATGTATGGATGTGAGAGTTGGACTGTGAAGAAAGCTGAGTGCCGAAGAACTGATGCTTTCAAACTGTGGTGTTGGAGAAGACTCTTGAGAGTCCCTTGGACTGCAAGGAGATCCAACCAGTCCATTCTGAAGATCAGCCCTGGGATTTCTTTTGAAGGAAGGATGCTAAAGCTGAAACTCCAGTACTTTGGCCACCTCATGCAAAGAGTTGACTCATTGGAAAAGACTCTGATGCTGGGGGGGTGGGAGGGGGATTAGGGGCAGGAGGAGAAGGGGATGACAGAGGATGAGATGGCTGAATGGCATCACTGACTTGACGGACGTGAGTTTGAGTGAACTCCGGGAGTTGATGATGGACAGGGAGGCCTGGTGTGCTGCAATTCATGGGGTTGCAAAGAGTCGGACACGACTGAGTGACTGAACTGAACTGAACTGAGGCTTATCCTACCTGGATGTGATGGCCCAGAACTACAGCAGCCATTTTACAATCCGAGGAGCAAGGCTGAGGCTCAGCCCCACGTGTTGAAGATGACTGAGCAGACATGGCAACCCCTGGTGTGTCAGTCACTCGGTTGCATCTGACTCTTTGTGACTCCATGGACTGGAGCCTGCCAGGCTCTTCTGTCCTTGGGATTCTCCAGATAAGGATACTGGGGTGGGTTGCCATTCCCTTCTCCAGGGGATCTTCCTGACGCAGGGATCAAACCTGGGGCTCCTGCCTTGCAGGCAGCTTCTTTACCATCTGAGCCACCAGGGAAGCCTCAACAACCTCTGGGGCCTGAGGCTATACCGGAAGCACTGAATTAACCAACCACAGAGCTGCCTATTGTAGATTAAATTGTGTTTTTCCAAAATTCATACATTGAAGTCTTAACCCTCAGTGCCTTGAAATCTGGCTATATTGGCAGATAGCGCCTTTTAAAGAGGTAATTACAGTCAAATGAAATTCATGGGTGAGCCCTAATTCAATCAGACTAGTGTCCCAATAAGAAGAGGAGAGTAGGACATACAGGGAGGGGCACAGAGATGGAAGTGCCAAGAGAAGGCAGCAGCCAAGTCCTGCAAGCAACCAAAGCTCCCGCAGCTTGATGTCCGCGTGTGAGCCTTCAGCACGAAGAGAAAATAAATTCTGTTGTTCAAGCCACCCAGCCGGTGCTGCTTAGTTAGGCACAGCTCTTAGAGACCAATATACTGCCCGATGTTTGGCCCTTGACTTATAAGGCCATACAATTTTTTTGTTTTTCTGTCACTTAAGTGGGGTTTTCTGTTCTATAATAGAGTTGTTTAAAAAAAAGCAAAAAAGATATTGCAACCACATTATTCTATTATAATGTGGGCAAGTCTGAAGATAGAAGATGTAGCTATAACATCTAACGCTGAAGGCCAGAGAAACACAGAGTATTGTGTAATACCGAAG
This sequence comes from Madoqua kirkii, assembly GCA_006408675.1. Lineage (NCBI taxonomy): Eukaryota > Metazoa > Chordata > Mammalia > Artiodactyla > Bovidae > Madoqua > Madoqua kirkii. Next base: position 76,842 of record SJYC01034816.1, read on the forward strand.
TAATACAGCCATAATATATGTAGCAGATCATCTAATGACCAGGAGGAAGCTGAAGATGTCAGAGGAATGCAGCAGTTTCACTTTTTTTCAAAAACGTGGGTAGATCTTTGGTATCTGTTCTCCCAACCCTCCCCCAGCTGGAACTGAGGATGGAGCCTCATGAAGCTATGGTCTGTGGCCACGGGACAGAGTGAAACCAGCTGTCCCGTGTGTGGGTTTAGACCAATGACTACGACCTCAGCTAACCAATCAAATTAACTAGCAACAGATAAGAAACAAATTTTGACCAGCTTCAGAGACTGAGAATTTACAAAGTCTTATGTAGTAGTTAGAGTAGGACAGTATGGAACCAACTTCATTTTATGGATTTCCCTCTACTAATTTAGATTAACCCCAGTGCTAACTTCAAAGCTGGAAGTTGGACAACCACTGGATAAGGAGATAACTGCCAGCATATAATAGTGTTTGTATATACTATCAAATAGCTCTGGCTTGGCTCTGATCTATGAAATAAGACATGTTCCTGTCATAACTAAATACAGTTATACTTGTTAAGCAAGTTTTTTTTTTTCTAAAGAATAGTGATCAGGTTGACTATGACCTCATTATTTTAAGTTTTCAATGCTTAGATTCAAATAGCTGCTCTTTAGTCTTCCGCTTTGGGAATCTTCACTTTGAGACCATTCATCTCCCTGCTGAAGCTTCCTGAAATCACTTCTATTCTTTCTTCACCCCCTGCCAAGCATTCATTGGGTTCTAAAAGCACTGAAGACATCTGTTGGTGCATCTGTCAGGCTTCAGTCCCATACTCCTTCTCCGAGTGCTGCTCCATCGGAGGGCACAGAAGCCATGTTTACCCAGTATGGCATCACTTCTATTGTTGCCCTAGGAATAGACAACCAGATTCACTTTCATGGAAATTTGAATTGGAAGTCAAAGATGTGGGTAGCCTCTGCTGGTCATCTGAACTGAGGAGATGTAACTATGTGAGCAGTGGGAAGAATTGTCTTCTACCACATTCATGGGGAAGGATGAGGCAGATATGTAGAGAGAAGGCAAGATGAGACAGTATATAACTGAAGTGGAATTGTGTGATGAAGACTAGGAAACTTGTAGCTCTAGCTCCTGGTAGGTTTTCATTCCTAGTTCCAGGCCTCAGGGTGATGACCCAGCTGTCTATTCTAGCCTTGAGTTTACCTAGATCCTTTTGTTTTTAAGTTACCTCACTCCCTGGAGCTTACACTAGGTTGAGTGGTTTTCTGTTATTTTCATCCAAAACCACTTTGGCCAAAGCAAAGCTAAAGCTCAAAGACTTGGCTTGGTAATGAACATGAGGCTGTCATGCACTGTGTTCATCGCCATGTCTGCCTGCCATCCTACGGAGAGCTTCACTGATACCAGTCTGCCTTCCTTCCTCCTCTAACACCTTATATTTCTTACATTTTTGTCTCATTCCTTATTCCACATAATTTCCTCTGCCTCAAGTATTCTCTTTCTCTTCTTGGCCTACTTGAACCTTACACATTTTTAAAGGTCAACTCAAGTTTGCTTTTCTAAGTAAAGTCTTCCATAAGCTTTCCAGTCCACAACAAATCTTCCTTCTTTTAAACTTCTTTAGTGCATTTTTTCCATTAACAACTGTTTTGATATTACAATAGCTTATAGTAATGGAGAAAAAAGGTTGGTTTCAGAGAAAACACCTTGATGATAGAAACTCTAACTCCAGACTTTGGAAATAATGTGAGAGACCAAGGAATATATCCCTGGATGTCAAAACTGGTGGGTGGTAGCAAAAAAAAAAAAAGGTACATTCAAGTACTACCATTAATAAAATAATATCCAATCTGTTGGAAAACATGAAATGTGCATGTTCATATGACTTCTAAGGTGGCATGTTCTTATGACTTTTAGTATTTAGCTTTCTCAACAATGTGGATGGATGTAGCGATTGGCATACAGAGTGAAGTCAGAAAGAAGAACAGAAATATTGCATAGTAGCACATTTGTGGAATCTGGGGAAAAATGTTATGCTGTTGCTCTTTAGTCACTAAATCATGTCTGACTCTTGCAACCCCACAGTCATGGACTATAGCCCTCCAGGCTCCTCTGTCTGTGGGATTTCCCGGCAAGAATACTGGAGTGGGTTGTCATTTCCTTCTTTAGAGGATCTTCCCTACCCAGGGATCAAACCCATAACTCCTGCTTGACAGGCAAATTCTTTACCACTGAGCCACTGGGGAAGCCCCCAAAGTGGTATAGGTGATCCTATTCCCAAAGCAGAAATAGAGACACAGACACAGAGAACAGATGTATGGATACCAAGGGGGAAAGCAGGGGTAGGATGAATTGGGAGATTGGGATTGACCTATGTGCACTATTGATACAATGCATAAAATAGATAAATAGTTAGAACCTATTGTATAGCACAGAAAACTAAACTCAGTGCTCTGTGGTGACCTAAATCCACAAAAGAGGGAACATATGTAGATGCATGGCTGATTTCACTTTGCTGTACAGCAGAAACTAACACAGCACTGTAAAGCAGCTATACTCCAATACAAGTTTTTAAAAGAAACCAAACAAAATATATGATAAAGCAATTAGATGAGAGAAGATAATATATAAGTAATTAGATGAGAGATGTGGAGAAGGCAATGGCACCCCACTCCAGTACTCTTGCCTGGAAAATCGCATGGACGGAGGAGCCTGGTAGGCTGCAGTCCATGGGGTCGTGAAGAGTCGGACATGACTGAACGACTTCACTTTCGATTTTCACTTTCACGCGTTGGAGAAGGAAATGGCAACCCACTCTAGTGTTCTTGCCTGGAGAATCCCAGGGATGGCGGAGCCTGGTGGGCTGCTGTCTATGGGGTCGCACAGAGTTGGACACAACTGAAGCGACTTAGCAGCAGCAGATGGGAGACAGAGAAACAAGAAGCTCTAAATGAGAAGATAGACACTGCAGTGTTGGAGAAGATGCAGATGGTAGGGTTAAGAGTGGATAGGACAGAAAGGATCAGAAAGAGATGAGAAGATGTCGGTGGGTCTTCCTTTCTTCCGGTAAAATCAACTTTACCTGACACTAAGTCCTCTCTCAGGGAGGAGAGGGGATAGGACAAGTTATCGGGATGAAGTCAACAAAGCACAGTAGGGTCACAAGGACAGCACCATGTCCTTCCCCAGGCAAGGCAGACTTAGAATCCTTCACCTTTGACCCAGGATGAGATAGTCCAGTCTTTCTCACAAGAGTTAACCTGTGAGGACAAATTCGTGTTTTTCATAACTAATATGTGAATCCTTATAGCCCTGCCCATTCAACAACATTCACTCAACAAATATTTATTATACTTTCTATTATCAGATGGCCAATTAACACATGGATTAGTCACACACTGGATTAGCCCACACCATGGGCTTCCTGGTGGCTCAGAGGTTAAAGTGTCTGCCTGGAATGCAGGAGACCCGGGTTCAATCCATGGATTGGGAAGATCCCCTGGAGAAGGAAATGGCAACCCACTCCAGTACTCTTGCCTGGAGAATAGCATGGAGGGAGGAGCCTGGTAGGCTACAGTCCGTGGGGTCCCAAAGAGACTTTTCACTTTCTTTCTTAGTCACACCCATGTCCCATTGCATAATATAGAAACTCTCAGAGTCTGATAACACTGGCTGTAAACAACACACAGCTGTAGGCATTTTGATGAGGCTGCCTTTTGACTCACCACTGACCTTTGGTCCAGTTTTCCACCCCTGTCTGCCTGTAGCATATTCTGAGGCTGATGCTCCTTGACTTGGAGCGGTCCTCAGGCCCTTTTGTTCTCTCAGTATGACTTTCAAAAGTTTAAGATAACAAACAGCATGAGCTTGCTTTGGGTTACCTCCTAGTTGCCATCCAGAGATTGCACTCTAGGGAATTTGAAGCCCAAAACATATCACCCTTTGTGCCTGTTTCCCCTCTTGTTGTATCAGAGCATCGAAGGCACTCATAGGGAAAAGATGTTCCATACTGGTTTCAGCCTTCTTATGGGAGGTTGAAAAAGATCGCTGCATTTCATTTGTTTTCTTCCAGTCTAAACTCATATGGAGACCAACTCTGTACCAAGTGTTAGCCTTGAGGAGCCCCTAGCCTCATGGAAAAGCAACTTGGAGAACTTATTAATCATAAAGATGATTAACTTATTAATCATATAGATGAATACTAGCCTCTTTGTTTTTAGAACTACTTATACAAATAGAGAGCTACCTTCTCTATCAGCTTCTTCCCATCTCCCATATCTGTTCTAGTCTCTTACTGAAACAGGAGGGAAAGGGGACAGGCACAACCTTTAAAAGAAAGGCATGGCCATAGGACATGACAAACACTGGTTAGAACCAACTGGGTCCAAGGTGGTGGAAGATTTGACTTCCAGTGGACCTTGAGCCTCATTATACACTAACTGTAATACATTAGCATCTAAATGACAGCCACCAGCAACATGAGGATTCTGAGGCCAAACATCAAAGGCTAAAACATGGGCAGTGGCTCAATTCCTGGAAATCCCCATCCCTTCCCCAGAATAATTGGAATGAGCCTCCCACTCACTAACCTATGAGATTGCTGTTGTTATCGTTGCTTAGACACTAACTCAGGTTTGACTCTTTTTGTGACCCCCATAGACTGTAGCCCACCAGGCTTCTCTGTCCATGGGATTTCCCAGGCAGGAATACTGGAGTGAGTTGCCATTTCCTCCTCCAGAGGATCTTCCCAGCCCAGGGATTGAACTGGCATCTCCTGTATTGGCAGGTGGATTTTTTTCACTGAGCCATCTGGGAAGCCCCAGCCTATGAAATTGCCCAACCCCTAAAAACTAAGCAGGCCACATTTCAGCACTCCCTTGAATATGCTCTCTCTCTCTCTTTCTCTCTCTGTTTCTTCTTCTGAGATGGCCCACACTCTTAGGAGTGTGTTTGTCTCTAAATAAACCCACTTCTTACTATCTGAACTACATCTCTGAATTCTTTCATGATAAAGCGTGAATCTTAAATTCATTGGCAGCATTACTTCATTGCATTTTAGAAATGGCATTAACTAGTATTGTAAAGGTGGCAATGCTGGCTTTGTGTGTGTGTGTGTTATAATATGTAGGTGAAGAATCTAAGCTACTCCATTTTGTAAGGTTCCAGGAAAAGAGCCTTTAGAAATCCCTTAACCCCACCCCACTATCTGCGGACCAATCAGAACCCGTGGCCAGCCAGGGAAATGGGAACCAATCAGAACCCAGCACCTAACCCTTCCACAGAAGGTAACCAATTAGACATCTCCCAACCCGGAAACTCCGTTTTTCAAATTTCTGGCGAGAGAATACCCTATATAAGCAATGTAACCCAGAGCTCAGGGCTCCTTCCTGTAGCCACTGCATTGGTATGGGTGGGAGCCCCATCTAGAGCTTGGTAATAAAAACTCTCTTGCTTTTGCATCGGATATCAGCTCCCTGGTGCTCATTGGGAGATTTCGCAACTTGGGCATAACATAGGCAATAAAAAGTGCTCTAATGCTTCATTTTAAAGAAAGCCTGTCCTTTAGCCCAGAGATATGCTCCTAGGTGTTGCTCCATGCAATCCCTCTAGATTCCAGTCAAACATATAAGACCCATATTTTAGCCTTTCTTCCTTCACCTGAGAAGTTAGCATGTGCTGCCTGTTGTTTGGGAGGTATCTTTCATTCAGGATGTATGTCTACCTCCTTTTGTACGGAAGAAATGAGCAAGGAGCATCTCCAAGGGTGGCACGTATTATTGGGCTGCCATCAAGGTTCGCAGGGAGCAGTCCTGCCTTCTCTGATCCTGGTAGTCATTTTTCCCTTAAACAGACAAGCCTATGCTATGTATTTACTCCTTCACTCTCCTTCAAGGTCACAGCACACCTCCAGTATAAAATGTTACCTTGAGGAGGTAATCATTTTGAGTGCTTCACATTTTCAATTTTGCAAACTTAAGACCCTGGAAAAGTTATGCATCATCCCTCAAGTCGTACCAAATTTGGTATGCTGTTCCTGGAGTTTAAAATCCTTTAATTGGAAGATTTTAGTTGCCAGTTCTTCTAATTGAGTTTAGATGATTCACTGTCCAAATTCTAGTCACAGTCTTGTGATAAAATAAGAAATGGATTTTCTTTTTTCTCTCTCAAGACTCAGAAACCGCAGATAGGACTGAAAGGTTCGCAGAAAGGTCAATCCAGTCACATGTTGATCAACTCAGCCTGGAATCACAAAGCAGGAAATTTTAGGCTCAAAGAAGTAACTGGCACAGTGCCTGATGCATACACATACCAGCTCTTTGGCAGATATTTATTAATTGATTAATACAAACTTCATACCAGATGCCATCTTTTAAGAGTTTCATTTCCTTTCAGCTAGATATTCATGTTTGATACAAAAAGAAATCATGAATTAGAGTGTGACATCAATGATTTGAAAAATAAAGTGAGCCCTCCCTCCCAGACTAGCTACATAAATTGTGGAGTTCAGTACAAAAAGAAAGATTAAACAAAGATTCCAAATCATTCAGGTGTTTGCTTGTTTGTGTTAGTCACTCAGTCATGGCTGACTCTTTGTGACCCCATGGACTGTATCCCGCCAGGCTCTTCTGTCCATGGGATTCTCCAGGCAAGAATATTGGAGTGAACAGCCATTCCCTTCTCCAGGGAATCTTCCTGATGCAGGGCTTGAACCTGCTTCTCCCACATTACATGCATATTCTTTACCATCTGAGCCACCATCTGGGCCACCAGGGAAGCCCAATCACTCAGGTAGCAACTTAGTAATTTTTGTTCAAAAATTACTAAGAATTTCAAAATGGCAACTGCAGAACATTAAACCAGGTGTAGTGTCCCTACTAAGCACAGATCACACACCTGTGAAGCCGGCTCAACTTTCCTGCCCCTTTTGCTGACAGGTATGAGCGCCTACAGTTGATCAGGTCTTGTACCTAACTGTCATATGCATCATCTTCTGTCATTTCCGCAGCAACCATATGAGTCTGGGAGATTTCTTCACTTACTCAGGATCATACACAAAAGACTGTACACCATACCAGTTTTTTCCCACCAAGCAGAATGTACATCAGTTCTGAACGATGTATCAGTGTTTTCACGCATGCTGTCTTGTACAATTTCTCTTCATCTTGTTATGTAGATAATAATCATTAACACGAATTGAGAATTTGAAGGTGTCAGGCAATGTTCTCGTTGCTTTACATGCTTTTCACTCATGTGATGCCTGGTGGTGCATTCATGATGCTTGGGTTCAGATTTGGGATTCCCTGTTGGCTCAGTTGGTAAACAATCTGTCTACAGTGCAGGAGACCTGGATTCAATCGCTGGGTGGGGAAGATTCCCTAGAGAAGGGAATGGCATCCCACTCCAGTATTCTTGCCTGGAGAATTCTAGGGACAGGGGAGGTGGCCTACAGTCCATGGGGTTGCAAAGAGTTGGACACGACTGAGTGACTAACATTTTCTTATACTTTTTGGCTAGGATTTGGCAGAGGGCAGAAAGCACAATTCAAAGGATGAGATGAAGAGGTTTCAGTGAAGAGATTGCTTTCAGAGACATGGATAGGATGAAAGGGATCTTCGAGGACTAAGGTACGTCTGAAACTAACAAACCCAGGAAACACTATTTCAGGCTGGGAGGAGCGGGGCAGGGGGTGGGGAGAGGACAGTGTCAACTCACACAGCCACATCTTCAGTCATGGCAGTTGAGCTGTTTGTCAGATACTTTGCTCAAGAAAGATGGCCATTACCAAATCCTGGTAAGGAGGAAGAGTGTGGAGGAGAAAAGTTTCAACCCCCTTTCCTGTTGCTTTTGATCTCCTGCCCAGGGTCTTCCTGTCACCCAACCCAAGAGCCCAGGGGCTGTGGTCAGCAAAGTTAAGCCTCCTAGAACATGAATTAGGATACAGAATGGCAAGGCAACTGGAGGAAAGCAGAATGACTATCACCTGCCTTTTACACATGAAAAGGAGATACTCACTGAGTAACTTGCTCCAAATCACTCAGGTGTTTGCTTGTTTGTGTTAGTCACTCAGTCGTGTCTGACTTTTTGTGACCCCATGGACTGTGTCCCTCCAGGCGCTTCTGTCCAAGAGATTCTCCAGGCAAGAATATTGGAGTGAATAGCCATTTCCTTCTCCAGGGGATCTTCCTGACGCAGGGCTTGAATCTGCTTCTCCCACATAACATGCATATTCTTTACCATCTGAGCCACCAGGGAAGCTCAGTCACTCAGGTTGCAACTAGCAGAGCCAGAATTCAAACTCAGGAAGTCTCGCTGCATCTCTGTGTTCTAAAACAGATTCTCAGATGGTACAGAAGCCAGCACGTGGTCATAAACTCTCAGCTCCCAAACTTATTGGTCTGGATATTGTGACCAAGGAAATCCACCTTGAACAAATAAAACTGAATTTTAATTATTATTAATGTGTGCAATTGGATGACCTTCAAGATTAAGAATAATTAGAATCAAGGTTATAAAGCATTGCTTAAGAGATGGTTTGAAGGGGCTAGGTTTATAAAGGAGACAGGTGGCTTGCAGGAAGTAGCATTAATTTCATAGCAAATGAGTCATTCTGAAACAGTGTCCAGAGCATTGGAAAAGTTTGATTTCTTAATAGGTACATACTCCTCCCAATTTATACTCTTTGCAGCTTGTTCAAACTCCACGTTAATTCAAGGGCTTTGTATAGAGAACCTCCTACATGCCTGGTGATGTTCTAGGTGCTGGGAGTGAGACACAGCTATGGACACAATGAATGAAATCTCTATTGTGGAGGCACTTCCTTTCTAGAGGCAGGAGACAGGTGATAAATTATGAGTAAGTGTCTGATAGTGCCATGAAGAAGAATAAAATGGAGGAAGAGGAGAGAACGTGACAGGGGAAGGAGAGAGATGCTATTTAATATGGCATTATCAAGAACGCTTCCTCTGACAAGGGACATTTGAGCAGAGAACTGAAGAAAATCTCTGTTTCACTGGTGATGCAAAAGTGGACTTTAGCCCAGTTACATAGAAGAGAATTTTAGTTCTGGAAGGGATCATAGAGATGCTTGTGTTCTACTCATGAAGAAACCAAGGGCCAGAGGGTAAAGTCCTTTATCCAGACATAATTGTGAATAATTATCAATTAAGCGTGGACCCAAAAATCACATATGGGAACTCTCATTCAGCTGATGTTATTGGGCTTTCATTATGCTTTTTTACTTGATCTTATTCTTTACTGATTCAGAATCAATTTAAAATTGATGAGTTTTTACTGTGTCTTGAGTTTCAGCTACCTTGAGGTGTGGGTTCCCTTTGTGGCATGTCCAGATGTCATGAAAAGGTAAAGGGAGTCTGAGCAGTTGTGGCTGGTGGAAAGACATCAACAAACTACACTCCAACCCTTCTGAATTATTTTTGTGTGTGTAACTTGAGAATTAGAGTCTGGTGGTCCATGTGGGATGGTTAAAAATCATACTCTCCCCCCCTTCATCTAGGATCTACGCTGATAAAAAATGAACATAGCAGAGTCATTGTCCTAGTGTGGGAGGTTGGGCAAAGGAAGAAGAATTCAGGCAGGAAGAGAAACAGGACATTCAAGTTCAAATCAAGGGAGATGCGATGTTGGAATGTGACTCAAGATATTCCCAGGAGTTACATCAAGCACAGGGTACAAATGTAAGAATAGGGTCAGTGGCCAGAGTAAGGGCATGGAGACCTGGACAGAGCCCAAGGGAGGTAGCTAAAGGGGAGAAGAAAGACAAGAGTTTAGCCAGGCCAGGTATCATGGGCCAGAGTGAACGCGAGAGGCTGCAGCCAGAGGTAATTCTTACAGATGCCTGGCTCCAAATTCAAAGGCCCAGGTTCCACCTCTTGCAGAGTTGACAGCTATTTTTTAATATTAACTCATTTTAAATGGCATTTTTAACTTTACAAACCCTTTACATATATGCATGCATGTGTGTTCAGTTGCTAAGCATCTCTGATTCTTTGTGGCATGCCAGACTTCTCTGTCTATGGGATTTCCCAGACAGGAATATTGGAGTGGGTTGCCATACCCTTCTACAAGGGATCTTCCCAACCCAGGGATTGATTGACCCATATCCCCTGCTTTGGAAGGCTGATTCTTTACCACTGAGCCACCTGGGAAGTCCTCACATATACACATTATCTTATTTAATCTGTACGTAATGGATGAAGCTATTTCACCCATGTTTTATGGATGAGAGAATTGAAGTCCAAAGAGGCTGAGAACAGAACCCAATATTTGCTCATGGGTTGATGCCAGAGCAGGGGCAAGAACTCTCCAACCTCCATCTCTCATACAGCTTTGACCCAGACTACAGGACCATGTGATAGGAAGATGGAAAGGAACTATCAGTGGCAAGATGAGGAAATTTACACAAAATTTGTAGGATCTGTCCCACATCTTAAGAAATACTAATTTGCTTATGTAATCTCCCTCTCTTTTAGGGAGGAGACTAGTCACTTTATTTGCAAAGGAAGACAGCCTCATGACTTTGGTCCATAACTCGAAGCATTCAACCTAGTTTAAATGGAAAACTGCCAAGAGTTTTCTCACCTTGGGATTCATCATGTGAAGTCTCACATTACTTTTTATGGTCTGAACATAGGTTCTAAGGGCTTCCCAGGTAGCACTAGTGGTAAAGGACCTGCCTGTCAATGTAGGATACTGAAGAAACATGCGTTCAGTCCCTGGGTCAGGAAGATCCCCTGGAGAAGGGCGTGGCAGCCCACTGCAGTATTATTGCCTGAAGAATCCCATGGACAGAGGGGCTGGTGGGCTACAGTCCATGGGGTCACAAAGAATTGAACACAACTAAAGTGATTCAGCACAAGATCATGTTTGGAATATGGGTTTGTTTTTTTTTACTTCCCTGGTGGCTCAGACATTAAGGAGTCTGCCTGTAATGGGGGACACCCTGGTTCAATCCCTGGGTTGGGAAGATCCCCTGGAGAAGGAAATGGCAACTCACTCCAATATTCTTACCTGGAGAATCCAATGGATGGAGGAGTCTGGCAGGCTATACTCCATGGGGTCGAAAAGAGTGCATAGCCATGTGGTCTTCCTGATCTCTCCACTGGGACTGTGTCCACAATGCCCACAACGTTAAAATGTTCCTTAACAGACCTTACATTTGCTCTCTTCCACTGCATCTATCACTAACTGATGCTTCCTAGTTTTCACTCCCAAATAAAATATTTCCACTCAAACCTTTGTCTCAGGATCTGTTTCTGGAAATTCAAGCCAAGACAGTGGGATGAACTGGAAGTGGTCCTAGAAAACAGACTCACAGATGGGATTTTTGAGTCTGGCCAGAAGATAACAAGGATCCTTTGTTGGTGGTAAGTGACGTGGTGAAGACTTCTTGTGTGCTGGAGCATTATAGACTCTCAGCCATAGGGATTGAGATGGCGTACTGCTTACAACAAACTGTGGAAAATTCTTAAAGAAATGGGAATACCAGACCGCTTGACCTGCCTCCTGAGAAATCTGTATGCAGGTCAGGAAGCAACAGTTAGAACTGGACATGGAACAATAGGCTGGTTCCAAATCGGGAAATTGGTGAAATTGTCACCCTGCTTATTTAGCTTATATGCAGAGTACATCATGAGAAATGCTGCCTGGATGAAGCACAAGCTGGAATCAAGATTGCTGGGAGAAATATCAATAACCTCAGATGTGCAGATGACATCACCCTTATGGCAGAAAGCAAAGAAGAACTAAGAACCTCTTGATGAAAGTGAAAGAAGAGAGTGAAAAAGTTGGCTTAAAACTCAACATTCAGAAAACTAAGATCACGGCATCTGGTCCCATCACTTCATGGCAAATAGATGGGGAAGCAATGGAAACAGTAACAGACTTTATTTTGGGGGGCTCCAAAATCACTGCAGATGGTGACTGCAGACATGAAATTAAAAGACCCTTGCTCCTTGAAAGAAAAGCTATGACCCAACCTAGACAGCATATTAAAAAGTAGAGAGATTACTTAGCCAACAAAGGTCTGTTTAGTCAGAGATATGGTTTTTCCAATTGTCTTGTATGGATGTGAGAGTTGGACTATAAAGAAAGCTGAGTGCTGAAGAATTGATGCTTTTGAACTGTGGTGTTGGAGAAAACTCTTTTGAGTCCCTTGGACTGCAAGGAGATCCAACCAGTCAATCCAAAGGAAATCAGTTCTAAACATTCATTGGGAGAACTGATGCTGAAGCTGAAGTTCCTATTTCAGGTAGCCTACTTTGGCTACCTGTTGCAAAGAACTGACTCATTGGAAAAGACCCTGATGCTGGGAAAGATTGAAGGCAGGAGGAGAAGGGGACAACAGAGAATGAGATGGTTGGATGTCGTCACGGACTCAATGGACATTTTGAGCAAGCTTTGGGAGTTGGTGATGGACAGGGAAGCCTGGCATGCTGCAGTCCAAGGGGTTGCAAGGAGTCGGGTACAACTAAGCCACTGAATTGAACTGATGGAAGGGTACCCTGGGTTATGTCATAGCTCCAGCACTTGAGTGATTCATCCCTGGTGGCTCAGATGATAAAGAATCTGCCTGCAATGTGGGAGACTGGGGTTTGATACCTGAGTTGGGAAGATCCCCTGGAGGAAGACACGGCAACCTACTTCAGTATTCTTGCCTTTAGAATCTCATGGACAGAGGAACTTGTTGGGCTACAGTTCATGGGGTCACAAAGAGTTGGACATGACTAAATGACCAACAGATATCAGCTCTTGGAAGATTTGGGGTAATGTTAACTACAAAGACTGGGCGGGGGGTAGGGTTGATTGTCTGTTGTTTACAGCATTTGCTCTGAAAAAAGAAGTTAAAGGTTTCATAAAGTGAGGAGTCCTCTCTGCTGCCGTATAAAGAGACTCACATCTTCTGCAGCCAGAGGGCAGACTGCTGAAAGCCAGGCCTATCATTTGATTATAAAATGACAAGGATGGAGGCACCAGCATGGTATCCCCTTATCAAGGTAACCTAGCTACTGCTGCATCTGTTGCCTGACCTACTAAAGGTGGAAACCAATGCTGAGCTGTTTTGTACCATCTCTCAAGGAGTCAGTTACCCATGGTTGAAAGTTGACTATATTGGACCCATCCCACTTGGAAGGAAACACAGATTTGTGCTTAGTTGGGGGTGGATTTAACTTCCCTGTCCATAGTGCCAGCACCCTTAGCCAAGGATTCACAGAATGTCTGGTTTGCCAGCATGGGAATCCACATTACCTAACTTCAGGCCAAATGAGCCACTTTACAGTGAAGTTAAGACAACAGTGCCACAACAACAGGATCCACTGATCCCTATCCACGCTCCATCATCTGGGGCTGCTGGCTGGGCAGAGTTTTGGAATGACCTCGTAAAGACTTAGCTAAGATACCAGCTGGGGATGACATACCATGGGCTTGGGGCACTGTCTTCAAGGTGCAGTATATGCATCAAGTCATGACCCTGGGAGGCAGAATTCACAGATCCAGGAAATAAAGCAGGAGGTGGCCCTCTCACCATCATTCCTAGTTACCTACTTGGAGAGACCATGCTCCCTATTTCTGCAGCTTTGGTTTTTTTTTTTAAGGGGATGACATACCATGGGCTTGGGGCACTGTCTTCAAGGTGCAGTATATGCATCAAGTCATGACCCTGGGAGGCAGAATTCACAGATCCAGGAAATAAAGCAGGAGGTGGCCCTCTCACCATCATTCCTAGTTACCTACTTGGAGAGACCATGCTCCCTATTTCTGCAGCTTTGGTTTTTTTTTTTAAAGACTGTGGTTCCTGAAGTAAATGGGAGGAACATCTATACAAATTTAGTCAGGGCTTCCCTGGTGGCTCAGAGGTTAAAGCATCTGCCTGGAATGCAGGAGACCCGGATTCGATCCCTGAGTCGGGAAGATCCCCTGGAGAAGGAAATGGCAACCCACTCCAGTACTCTTGCCTGGAAAGTTCCATGGAGGGAGGAGCCTGGTAGGCTACAGTCCATGGGGTCACAAAGAGTTGGACACAACTGAGTGACTTCACTTCCCTAAATTTAAAGCTGTGTCTGTCACCTAGTCCCTTAAAACTCCTGGGTCAGTAGTACAGTAAGCGCCCCACCCCGCCAAAAAAGACTTTGTGTACTGACAGGAATAGTTGATCTTGATTATCTCAATGAAGCAAGCTTCTTTCTACATGGTGAGAACAGGAAGAAGTGTATCTGGAATTCAGCGGACAGCCTGGCCCCCCACTCTTGATGCTCCTAGACTGTGGATGGGCAATAGTAGCAATCATACTCTGACAAGAACATGGAAACTGGGGGTTCAGACCCTCAGGGATGAGGGTATAATTTATCCCATCAGGTCCATAACCTACACCAGCAGAAGGACTGGCTGAAGGTCAGAGGAATTTGGAGTGAAGTGAGGGGGTAGAAGAACCAGATGATGATCAGAATTAGAGGCTTCACACTAACTGAAGCAGAAGTGTTGGTGGCTTATCTCATTCATGTGCCTACAGTTTTTTCCCCTTGGAAACTGTTACCAGCCACCTTCAAGCTCAGTGACAAGACAGATGCATGAATAGATCTGCGTGATGACAGGAGTGGACTAGAGCTGAGGCTGTTTGTCCTCCACCTGCATCCCTTGGCTCTCACTGGTCCCATGTAGGCAGACAGGTCCCCACTCTTTCCAGAGGGCCTCTGTGGCCACAGAGCAAGCTTGGTTTGTAAGAGGAAAGGCCAGAAATCCCAGGGAGTTCACATACTAGGGGGCAGCCCTCAGCCAGTGAGGGATGGGACATGGTTGATACATCCTCAGTTTGCTTGCCCCTTGGGTAGGATGTCTTTGAAGGGTATTCTCTACAGTTTTCCAGAGAAATGCTCTTGGACTAGAACCCTCAGCACCTCTAGGTAGCCTGGCCCTTTAATGCACACTTTTTTGTCTGTCTTTCCTTTCCTAAAGAAATTCTCCACTCCCTTACTGGTGCTTCCTGGCCTTAGCTCTCAGATAAGCCACTGTACCCAAACCCTTATCTCGGATCTAGTTTCTGGGTGAACTCAATCACCAAGAGTTGCCGATCTGGAATAGAGTTCAAGTAGTTTGGCTTCAGAGTCCATGCTCGTAACCACTACATGTGAATTAAAAAATTGTCCCATAAATATAATGGATGCCAAAGAGGAGAAAAAGGATCAAAATATCGTTAAAGGCAGTCTTAAAATCTAATGGTTCCAAGTGGTTGAGTGTTAAGTTTTTTGCAAAATAGCACTTAACTTTGTATCAATGTCTATAGGAAAGTTAGGTGACATTCATTTGGATGCCCCTTTCTTTTCTTGTCCAGTTAGATGGGAATCTACTGATTTAATGTTTACTTCTTCACATTTGAGGAAAGAGTGATTTCATGACACTCAAAGGGCAGCCCCTCCTACCTCTCAAAGAAACGACAAGCATGTAAAGCAAAATTGTGTTTATTTTTTAGTTGTTTTACCAACTGAGTTAAATATTGCCCTAGACACAGAGCAAAAATCTTGGCTTCCTCCACATCCAGTTTTGTTAGGATCTCAGTGAATTACCTTCATCCTTAGAGGGAGGAAAAGAGAAACAAACAGGAAAAGCTTCCATGCCCTGCCCCTTTGCAATAGGTGAGGTGTAGACAGAGACTATCTAGCTTAATAATAGTAGGTACCTCATAGGTGGTTGTGAGGATTAATAAGTTGCTATATAGAAATTCTTAAGCAATGCAGACACATAGTAAGAACTATTTCAGAGTCTGTTACTATTATTCCATTCCTCATATTTCTCTGTGCTTTTCAGCATCCAGGTTGCTACAGGATTGATTGAGCTATTCCTTATGCATCTAGCGCCAGCCTGCTGCCTGGAGAATCTCTCTGCCAAGGCCAAGTGTCTGCTTCTTGTCTCTGGGGCATTGCTCTTGGATGACAATGTTGACCTCTACCCCTGAGCCCTGCATTATCTCTGAGGCAAGGAGCTTACGAGTTGGGCTCAGGGAATGAGCCTCTGGTATGCTGGTCCCATCTGGAAAGACTTGCATTCTCACCTTATAAAGTAAATCTCCTTCAGAGAGTTAGACACAAGTCAACTCTGTCTGGGCTGAGCAGACAGTAAACCTACACTTGCTTTCTTTCTAGCTGTCAGTTAGGGATCAAAGGGCAAGGGTCTCCCACAGTAAGCCCCACTCAGTTCCAGAATTGAATGTTGCCGTCTACTTTCTCCAGAGTTCAATAATAACAGAAATTACTACCACCTCCTGGACATCTAATTATGGGCCAAACAGTATCTCAGAAGCTTTACAAATGTTGTGCCATTTAACACGCCTAGCAACTCTGCCAAGTATTAGTGTCCTCTTGGTACATGTGAGGACACTGAGACTCAGAGGTTTCAGCAACATGGTGAAGAGGTAGTAGCTTTGAGACTGGCCTGTCTGACTCCAAAGACCTTTCTACTACATGATGATGTCAATGGATCCATTTTGAATCATGCATTCATTTCTAAACTTTTTCTACAGTCACCAAATACAGGCAAGCCTTGGAGATGGATTTCTGTCCTTGAGAAACTTGTCTCACTGATGGAAGAGTCATACAGATGGAACAGTTTGAAAATGATCTGTGAGTGTGGCGGATCAGGGGCTAAACTGAGCACCGCAAACTCAGCGTGTTGAGGGAGCGTCAAGAAAGAGCAGAATATGAAAGTAAAGTCCTCGAGAAGTAGGGCTGGGATGGGCAGGTGTGTCTTGCAGGAGAAGGAAGTAATATCCATGGAAAGTGAAATCCGTGTCGAGAGAGAAGGAAGAGAGAAGGAAGCCCGGGCAGTGGAAGAGGAAACCGCTGGAACTAGAGGGAGAATTGAGTAGATGAGGAGGGGTTTGGAAAAGAATGGGAGAGTGACTGAGAGCTCTGAAGAGGGTTTTAGACTCAGCCTGGCAGCAAAAGGAACTCATGCTGCAGAGGGGCAGCAGCACGTGAAAGCTATGTGCTAGGGAGCTTATGACTTCAGGGGCAAAGGAGAGGAAGAGAGGCTGTTAAAACTCGCTCGTGCGAAGTATCAAGGATGCAGATAAGAGAAAGCTGGAGCCCCCCTTCAAAACAACTAGCCAGACTTGGTGAGAAAATAGAGTGGATAAACAAGGGTGACTTCATTTGCTTTCACTGTGCTCAAAAACAGGGGCAAGCAAATAGGGAGGAGGAAGAGTCATTGATGTACCTCCAGTTGGGTGGAAGCTTCCCCCAAAGGGAATGAAAACTGCTCTTCTGATCAGAGAAACACATTTTACTTTTTTTTCTGAGGAGGCGAGGGGAAGGTTGTGATATGTAGTCTTAAAAAAGCTCCTCGATCTCCACATCTGATAGTTTAGAGAAGGCTTTGAATAAATATCTCTCAACTCAGAGGTCACCTCTGTGTATCCTGAGCCATGTGTGACTTCAGCACTGGGGGGCTCAGAGCTTGGGAAAGGGTTCAAGGAAGCACCCTCCCCATCCTCCCAGTGGGGGAGGTGTGTCAAAGTGTTCCTGCTAGTCCAAAAGAGAAATCTAAACAAGTCCAATTTGTTGTCTTGTTAAATCTCAAGGAATTCAAAATACGTTCCTATTAATCAACCAGTCAAACACTATTTACTCACTGAGCAAAAGTCCTAACCCTGAGAATGTTTTATACACACAGCTTCCCTTGGCCAAAGTTCACTAAAATGCAGACTTTCATTTTTGTTAGGATAATTAAGAAATGGTTTCCAACACACTGTTGCCACCAGTAAGTTGTGGTTTCATCATCCTTCCATGAAGATCTTGTATTTCCCTGACATCTAGCCCTTTTTGTTAATTTAGATGCCTTCCTGCAAAACAAGTGAATGAATGAAAAATAAAATAATAAGCTCTGCTTCTCTGATCAGAGGAGCAGTTTTCATTTCCTTCAGGAGGAAGTCACAATTCTAGTTGTTAAATCCACTTGATTTACAGATGACTCTTCTTCCTACCTGTTCCTTTCTTTGCCATTTCCTGAGCACCAGATGAGAGCTGGATTTATTTGTTCTTACAAGGCTTTTAAATATTTCTCTCTACTTTGTATAAATTAAGTGAAACTGCTTTTCTGCCATGAAAACAAACAACATGCTTCAGCCTAAACTATGCCCCATGTTATGTGACCTCTTTTCCAAACAATGTGTGTGTGTTGGAGGTGTGGGTAGGGGGATGGGAGTGGGCTAGAGGAAACGGGGTGAGAATGCAGAATTTTCTCAGAACTCGGTGGTGATGGGCATGTGGCGTCAGTCCTTGAAGAGATAACAAGCGCTCTCTTTAACACGACTGGCTCCCATCTAGTCTCCATCAAACTTTTGAAGAGAATTTACAAGACCAGACATAAAAAGGCATTTCCTGATTAGCTGTCAGGAATACTATGTGTCTACAGACATGAATCACATCCCCTGTTTGTGGATTCCATTTCACAACAGGAACACGAGATGTACCCACCCAGTTCTTACCAGCTGTGAGGAGAAGAGGGAGCTTACTGCCTTCCCTTCTGTGGGATGTGGGCACCATGGCAAGAGAAGATTAGGTTTCTGGTTGAACTGATGGTACAGATAGCCTAGTCAAGAACCTCAACTCCATGGTGAAAAGGGAAATAAGAGAGGGCTCTGGATTTACCTGGTGTAAATGCCCCCAGAATCATTTAACTGGAGGAACACAATCCGTGCTCTATAACCTTTCTGTCAGAATTAGTTAACCCATAATCCCTTTTTCTCCTTTTCCAGCCAGATGCCACCATTTGCCTCTGTTTCTTTGCATAATGAGGGTGGAGCAGTTTCCTGTTCCAGCAGGAAGCGAATAAAGGACTTCGAACTGGATTGGAAACTTATCTCAGTTTCACGCTCACTGTGTGGTTCCTTTGTTTATGTAACCTTGTACTGTTTTCCATACAGGTTTCTGATCCTTTGCTTCCTCCTGACAAGTAGATATTTTATATGTTTTTACCCATGACTTACTGGATTCCTGACTCACCATGAGCTGGAAGGAAGACAGGGGCCAGATTTTTAAAGTTATATTACAAAGGATGAACTTTGTCCCAAAGACCACTGGAAACCTGAGAAGATAGATAATGGTCAATATCTATCTATTCAACAGTTACTATATACACTATGTGTAGTTTTCACACACTGAAATTCTCACAGTATCCTTCAGAGATGGGTATTCTTTTTACTTGTTTTACAAATGAGGAGACTAAGGCTCAGAGAATGTCTCAATCAGGGTCCAAACAAGCAACAGAGACCCTCTGAGTATTCCAAACAAAGGACATTCAATCTAGGGAACTGGTTCTGCAGGTGATGGAAGAGATGAGAAACCAGATAGCAATGGTGAAGCAGCTGAGAGATTAGCAAGATCTGAAAGCAGAAGAGAAAGGCTCAGGTTGTAGAAGCTCAGGCTCCAGTGCAGGGTAGAAGCTGGAAGCTCAGGAGCACCATTGAACGCAGAAAAGAACACACACGGGCAAGGCCCTGCCTCCCACTCTCCAGTACTCAACACTGTCCTTATTGACTGAGCTCCCTTGGAAGCCAGAGAGACTGGAGAGTGCAGTTCCTTGTGATACAGAGAAAAGCAGAGGAAGGACTTTGTATTAGTGTGGGTCCGAACAGGAATCAGATATGCACAAGAAAATAGAATAATTTGAGGAGGGTTTATTCCCTAAGGGCTTAATTACAAAAGAATGTGGGAGCAATCGAGGAACCACAAGGATTAGTACAGAGGACCTGGGGCCTTCCTTTCTCTTCTCTTCTCTTCTCTTCTCTTCTCTTCTCTTCTCTTCTCTTCTCTTCTCTTCTCTTCTTTTCTTCTCTTCTTTTCATCAGCTGGTATGCTCATTGCCCAAGCCCAGAAGGAAGTCTGAGGGCACTGGAGCCCTTTCAAGGTCATAACATTTACATTTTCCATTTTAGAGATAAGGAACCAAGCTTTGGATAGTTTGGGCAACTTGTTCAAGGTCACACACACAATTTGTAGAGCTGCAAATCAAATCTACATACATGTAACTTTGGGCTTACCAGGCAGCACTAGTGGTAAAGAATCTGCCTGCCAGCATAGGAGACCTAAGAGACTTGTGTTTGATCCCTGGGTCGAGAAGATCCCCTGGAGGAGGGCATGACAACCCACTCCAGTATTCTTGCCTGAAGAATCCCCATTGACAGAGGAGACTTGGCAGGCTACAAATCATTGCGTTGCAAAGAGCTGGACATGACTGAAGCAACCTAGCATGCACGACTTGTGACTTCAAACCCATGTTTGTTCACTACTGTACTAGACTGTGCCTAGAAGACAATTTCTTGCTTTAATCTTCAAATCTGATGTTTTAGCTCTTTGCCCACCTACTTCATTACAGGGACCAATTTGCACAGAACTCAGAATCTTTTACATCTTGTGACTATTTGTCATTATTTAGATTCTGGTCCCCAACATTACCTTGTTTCTCCCTGGTCTTAGCAACTGAACATCTGTTTGACACTTAACACCATTTTTATTACTAGAATTTCCTACAGAAAAGGGACAGTTCATTTTGGAATCAAGGGTGTGGTATACACAATATAGAGTTCCCAGGTAGCCAACCTAAAAGTACTCTCCTGCCAGATGTTAAATGTCTGCTAGCTAAAATCAACAGGTAGAATGACTAACCTTAAGAAAAAAATTTTAATATAAAAATATATATACTTGAAGGTATTTGGTTTTGCATTATTTATAGTGGTGAACTATTAGAAGCAGCACAAGTGTCCAAAAAAGGGAAATTGCCAGTATGAGTGTCACTCATCAAATACTGGGTGGGGAGAGCTTTAAACTTCCCCTTGCCCATTTCTGCATTCTGATAAAAATTGAGGACATATTTCTGGACCAAGTGAAAGGGAACAAAACTTGGAACAAAGTAAGAGGAACAAGAGTTAAAAACTCTTCTCCACATTTTTGGCCTTAGGTAGGTGGGGATTAGGCAAGTTGGGAGTTGATCCTCTTGAGGGGATTTACTGCCCTGGGAAAGCTTAGTCAGACCAAAGGAAAAATCAGAGGAAGTGGTTTGGGCAACTCTGCTGAGGGCCTGAGAGACAGTCTTTTCTTTGGGATACATGTAACTTTTTAGAAAAATTTTCCAGCTTTATAATTGCACACATCACTGTATAAGTTTAAGGTGTACAGCATAATAAGGCTTCTCTGGTGGCTCAGATGATGAAGAATCTGCCTGCAATGCAAGAGACCTGGGTTCAGTCCCTGGGTGAGGAAGATCCCTTGGAGAAGGGAATGGCTACCCACTCTAGTATCCTTACCGGGAGAATTCTGTGGACAGAGGAGCCTGGCAGGCTACAGCATGATGGTTTGACTTACATACATCACATATTGTGAAATGATGATCACAACAGGCTCTCACATCTGTCTTTTAATGTTAGTTAGTTCATGTTGGTTAGTTCATGTTTTTTATTTCCACTCAAACTCCCTTTAGCATTTCTCATAAGGCAGGTCTAGTGGTAATAAATTCTCAGCTTTTGTTTGTTTGGGAAAGTCTTCATCCCTCCCTCACTTCTGAAGGACACTTTTGCAGAGGATACAGTTCTTGGGTGACAGTTATTTTTTTTTCAATAGTTTGAATATGTAATCCCATTACCTCTTGACCTGAAAACTTTCTGTCAATGAATCTGACTGAAGTCTTAGGTTGGTTCTGTTGTATGTAACCTCTCTCTTTTCTCTTAATGCTCTTAAAATTCTTTGTTTGTCTTTGACCTTAGACAATTTAATTAAAATGTGTCTCAATATAGCCCTGTTCAAGTTCAACTTCTTTGGGGCCTTTTGGACCTCATGGCCCTGTCCTCATTTCCATTTGTCTCCCCAGGTTTGGGAAGTTTTCAGCTAGTATTAGTTTAAATATACTTTCTATTCTTACTCTTTCATTTCTCCTGGAATTCTTATAATGCAAATATTACTTCTTTTCATTGTGTCCCATGAATCCCATAGGCTTTCTTCATTCTTTTCATTTTTTTTTTTTCCTTTTTGCTCCTCTGACAGGAGCAAATAATGTCCTAGCCTTCAGGTCATTGATTCTTTCTTCTGCACAGTCAAGTCTACTTATGAAACTCTCTATTGAATTTTTCAGTTCAGTTATTGTATTTTTCAACTCTAAGATTTTTTTTTTATGGCTACTGTTTCCTTACTGAACTTCTTGTTTTGTTCATTCATTGTTTTCCTAATTTTGTTTAATTGTTATCTGTGTTTTCTTATATTTCGCTAAACTCTCTTAAGAGGATTATTCTGAATTCTTTATATGCCAGTTCATAAATCCCCATTTCTTTAGGATCAGTTATTGGAACTTATTGGATTCCTCTGGTGGTGTTATATTTACCTGATTGTTCATGATCCTTGATTCTCTACATTGAGTATCTATGCATTTGAGTAACTGGGCTCCTCTTCCTGACTTTATAGGTTTACTTTGAAAGAGACAGTTCTTCTCTAGTCAGCTCAGTTTTAGTTTCTGAGTGTACTTTCTGATAAAGTCCTTGGACAAGTGGGTCCTGCAGTAATGGTCTATTTTGGGGCAAGTTAACTGTTTCCCATCTGAGGGATGGGGCTGGGGGTGTGTGCCCCTAGCTGAGAATAGCTGGATAGGACTGCTGGTGGGTGAGTCCTTTGTGAAGCTAAGGGAGGCTCTGTAGTTGCTTGAATTCTCTGATTGGGTTTACTAGATGGTGAAGACTGGGTACTCAGGTGAGGAATGGATGAGGCTGTAAGTTGGGTACTGATTCACAGTAGATGGGGCTATGAATTAGCTTCCCTGGCCTGGCAAGGCAGCAGGATGAGACCCAAGGACTGGACAACTCACTGGGAGCTTGAGTCAGCCTGAATGTGGACTGGATTCCCTGGTTAGCTGAGTCTGGCAGTCTTGCTCTGCAGATGTGGGGAGCCACTCTCTATTCCCTTGCTGCTGTAAATAGGACTTTAGAATGGGCTGTGCAGCTTCCTGTGTGCTCTGGAAAGTTTCCCTGGTCAGAGAGGCTGAACCATATATTCAGCAATGAGTGGGAATGTGAATTAGATTCTGTACCCGGGTGTAGTGGGAGAAGCAGCTTTAAAACTGGTCAAGCTCTTTGTTGTCTTAACTCAGGCTGATTCACATCCCAGGTTCCCTGACTTCGTGGGGCTGTGGCTTTGCTCTGCAACTATTGGCTTTGCTGGCCCACCTCTCAGCTCAAGCTTTGCTGGATGGTACGACTTGCAGGCGTTGTCTCCAGTCCTTCCAGTCAGATGGGGGGCAGGAGACACTGTCTACAGTGGGCTGGGCTATGGATTCCATTCCTCATCTGAGACTGGGCAGACCCGGCTCCAGGGCCAGCAGAACCTCTCAGAGGACCTGAATCAGGCAGATCTGCACTCCCTTGCTAAGTTTCCTGGTCAGTGTGCACCCCTGACTTGGTTCTGCAGATGAACAAAGCTGCCGGTTGGGTTTGCTACTTGGGACCACAGATGTGAACTCGGTCAAGATCCCTGTGTTGGCTGTTGCGAGCTCTCCTCCCTTCTCCCTCACAGCCAGATTCCTGGTGGTTGTGCCCCACAGATTCTCCTGAAATCCTCATGGGGCCACCACAATGCTGGGGGTGGCTGGTTGTCTCCACCCCGGGTTCTCTTTTCCCACTGGAGGGGTCAGAGGTGACACTGTCCCGGGAGGAGGGGCGAGGTAGTCAGAGTGTAGCTGAGTGTCTTGTTCTTGTAGAGCTGTTAGTTGTTCTTTTGAGAAGGAGCAACGTCAGGACAATTTGGGTCCTCATCTTGGTGATGTCACTCTGGGATATCTTCAGGTCTTTCTTTTTACCATTAGATTGGTAAGACCTAGGGGGTTGAGGGAAAGGTTGTGACTTAGAAAAATGACCAAGGACACTTAGTTCTCTTTTGGGTACAGTCTTAAAGTAGAAGAATCAAGAATCCTTTTAACTTCTCAGCTCACCCCAGATAGGCATCGTGAAGGTGAAGGTGAAGGTGAAAGTGAAGTCGCTCAGCCGTGTCCAACTCTTTGCGACTCCGTGGACTGTAACCTATGAGGCTTCTCCGTCCATGGGATTCTCCAGGCAAGAATACTGGAGTGGATTGCCATTTCCTTCTCCACGGGATCTTCCCGACCCAGGGATCGAACCTGGGTCTCCCGCATTGGAGGCAGATGCTTTAACCTTTGAGCCATTAAGGCCAATGCAATTGTAATAAATATTCTTTTGCCCAGAGTGATTCATCTCAATGCTTTCCTAGAGCAGCAGTTCTTTAACT